>VDFB02042670.1:0-53823 GCA_007258455.2 Sequoia sempervirens
ACATTTCGAGGTAAAGCTCATATGAGTATGTTTATTTTCTATCTTCATGGTACCATGTGCTTCTGTAAACATTGCACTATATCTCCCCTGGGATAGCAAGCTAAACCTTTAGAAAATAAAAAAAATATGAAACCTTCATGGTAATGTTGCTTCAAGGACTTAATGCATGAGGAACATCCTTTCATTCGGTAAACACAAATTTGTTTTATTTGAAACTGTAGAATGCTTTATGTATTCCACCATGCTTACCTATCTTAATTTCTTTTACATTTACTGTGACTCCTCGCTCTACTCATGTTGCTTCAATTCGAAACCAAAGGATGACTTCTTGAACTTTTATGCCTTGACGAGATGATATAACTGTTTCTCTCCTTGCACACAAGACCCTTTTGATTGAGACTGTAGACTAGTTGGCATCTTGATTCTGTCTTGAATTTATGCAAAGATTTTGATTAAAATACTGCAGATCTATGGACTGCACTTCCTCTTATAGCCAGCTAACACTTTCAGAAGCACTTTCTCTTATGCTTTCTCATCTCCTGTACACTTTGGAAGCAATCTCTTCACATTGTAATTCTTAATGCTACATTTGCATTCTCTGTCAAACTGGTACTGACTGTTTTGTTGATCACTTGAATGTATTATCACCCCCTTCATATTCTTGGTCTTCAACCTGGTACTCTTCATGCATTTTTATGCTCCATTTAATAAACTATTCCATGAATATGCTCTCTTCTGAGATGAAAATTGAAACAATTCTCTTCATTGAGGCATTATGTATTCCTGTTCACTATTCTTGATTGAGAGAAAGAACACTGTTGGTCTTTGTATGACATTATAAACATGATGAACAAATAATATTTTGGAAAAAGAACATAAACCATACAACAATGCTTGAGTTGAACATACTCAGCTAAATGATTGAGTTGATTAAACTCATTGTTCACCTGTAGCTTTCAGAAACCATTTACCTGATTGTTATGAATACATAGTTGGTTTAATAGCTTTATAGATAACTCTACTTTACTCTTTCAGTTGTATATCATTTCTTTTCTTTATGAATATGATGATGCAATTTCTATCTCGGTCCACTTGGAATGAATAAGGGCAGCATGTTGATCTCTACCCTTGTGGGAGCCCCTTTTTCTCCATATGCTTGGTCTTCAAATAATAATCAGCTTTGTGATTTTCCCTATACCTGCACAAGGAAACAAATAAAGTTAGCATAAAAAACAATATATGATGATCATATTGATGTTTCTCCTTCAGCTTATGTTTCTGCACTTCACTTGATTTTTTTAGTGTATGATTAGTAGCAGACCACATTATTGTTGGTGATTCATATAGGTATCTTCGTATTCAGAGCCTTTGACATCCCTTTCTTTCTTTTTACAGGTCGAGGGAGCTTGGAGAAGGCAAAAGGTGCACCACTTCAGCATCAAGCATCGATCTATCTGGCAATGATGAGTATATTGTTACTTATGTGATTTCTTCCTTAATGCATCTTCCATAATATAGTGTGATACGAGTGATGCACTATGACAGTCTCATCCACGACTTGTGTGGATATTTGATTTCAATCTCATGCTTTTCATTTTGAAAAGAAAATGCATCTCAATGCAATGTTCTATTATCATTTGAAATCTCGCAATCAAATGAAGCTCTGTAAATATGAATTATTTTATGAAATAAATGAAAGAATTTAAAATTCTTTGTTGCTTATATGCTAAATTATGTACTTCATTTAATTTTGGAACACTGAATAACGATTTCTTAAATTCGGTTTCCTGATTTCAATGCACAACTGTCACTTGACGAATAATGAATCAAAGTGAAAACAACACTTAAGGATAATGCAAAAATAACTGTAATCTCACTTTAAGATATAACAATGTTTAATCCAGCTCCACCAATTGAGCTGTAGCGAAAAATTGGTAACATTTTGGAATTTTTTGCTAAATGCTTGCCTGCTAAGCATATATCAGTTGCCTTAAAATACTCCATTGGTCGTGGAGTCAAATCTGCCCCTTCATGCTACTCAGAAATTTGAACAGCAACACTCCAAACAACAACAAAAATAAATGAAAAGAACTAAAAGAAAACTAACAGGCCTTGATGGTCAACAGAACATGCACAACAGTGCTTAGGGAAAGGAAAACTACTGAAAATAAATGTGCGGAACACACTTATGTGCGATACTACTCTACTTAACTAAAAGATAGAACTTATCTCATAGGAAATGCTTGAGGTTGATCCCATTAACTGGGATAGATAGCACCTCTGCAGTCAACTTGGAAAGTTGGAATGCGTTGTGTTCCTTGCACTCTGTGATCACATAAGGCCTGTCCCAAATTGCATCGAACTTGGAATGTCATCCAGGTCTGCTTTTAAATTCATTCCACTTGAAAATTAGATCCCCAACAATGAAATCACGTGGTCTTGCCCTCTTATCAAAAGAATTCTTCATCTGAGCTTGATGTATCTCCAGTTGTTTGAGAGCCTCCTTTCTAGTTTCTTCGAGCTCTACCAGTTGTGCAAACCTCACTTCAAGAGGTTGTTCATTCAACAATTCCAGTTCTTTAACATAACTTAAAGTTGGTAACTCAATGGAAATAGGTAACTTAGCTTCTTTACCATAAGTTAGAACAAAAGGTGAACAACTAGTAGCTCTTTTAGGGGTTATTTTGTCAGCCCATAGAGCTAACCTCAACTTTTCATGCCATGTCTGCTAATTATCTTCAATAGTCTTCTTGATTACCCGAATCAGATTTTTATTTGTAGATTCTTCATGTCCATTGCCCTGCAGATAATAATTGGAAGATGTGTTCAAATAAATATTATTTCTAACTGACCAATCAAAAATCCTCAACCAATAAAAGCCAAACCATTATCAGAAATGATTGAATCTGGAACACCAAATCTCAATATGAGATCTTGATAGAAATTAAGCACTGAAGTCTCCTTTGCTTCCTTTAACGTAACAACTTCGGTCCATTTTGTAAAATAATTTGTGGCAGTAAGAATCCACTTATGACCCATGCTTGAAGGCAGATTGATAGGACCAATAAAATCTAAGCCTCACTCAGGAAAGGGTTGTTCTACCTGAATCGGCTGCAGGGGCAGCGATGCAATCCTCTGTTTTCCAGAAAATAAAGCACATTTCTCACATTTCCTGACCCAAGCAATAACATCTTTGAACAGATCTGGCCAGTAATAACCAACTTGCATAATCTTCAGGTCTGTTGTTATTGTAGCAAAATGACCTCCTGAAGGTCCATCATGAAACTCTACTAAAAGCTTGTCAACTTGATTAGGCTGAATACATCGCAATAAAATACCTTGGAAATCTCTCCTATAAAGAATGTCGTGAATGATTGCATAAGGAATGGCTTTTAATCTGTAATACCTTATTTTCACTTTGTTTAAGCCTTTGGGGCACTCACTAGTTTGCAAATAATGCATCATTTGTTGTAGCCAAGTAGCAGGCAACGCTGGAACAACATCCGCATCCTCATTATTTAGCACTATTTCTGTATTTGCAGCTTCTTTTAAGTTGTTTTCCTCATTACCAGCAATCTATTCACACAAACCTTTGCCTCTAACAAGCTTGGTTACCTTTATATCAATGTCAAACTCCATTACTTTGATAATCCAACCAACACGCTTATCATTTATATCCTTGTTAAGTAAGAACTCCTTAACAGTTGAATGAGCGACCAACAAATGAATCTCGCTATTGGACAACATATGCCTGAACTTTTTTAAACTTCTCACAACAACAAAAACATGCTTCTCGACAAAAGAATATTTTAGCTCTTAATCATGCAATACTTGGCAGAAAAATGCTACAGGCTGCTCCAAGCCTTCATTGTTTTATTGGCATAACATACCTGAAACTGTATCTACTCCTTCAAAAGCATACATAATGAAGTCTTTGTCAAAATTTGGATTAATGAGAGTAGGAGCAGTTGTGAGAGCTTCCTTAATCTGATCAAATCTCCTCTTACCTTCCTTGGTCCAACTGAATGGCATATTCTTTTTAAGGAGAAAAGTGAGAGGTTGCAGCAAAGCTGTAATATTTGGTATGAACCTCCGCACGAAATTTATTATTCCAAGAAATATTTGCAAGCCTTTCTTGTGAGCTGGTAATGGAAATTCGAGAATTGCAGAGACTCTTTCAGGGTCTATAGAAATACCTTTCTTTGAAACAATGTGTCCATGTAGTTTGCCTTCATTCACTGAAAATATACACTTCTTTGGATTGAGAGACACTCCAAACTCTCTACGGCTCTGAAAAATATGCTATAAATGAAGATGTTCATTAGCATTTCTAGGAAAAATAGTAATGTCATCTAAATATACCAGAATGAACTTGTTCATAAGGTCATAAAAAGCCATATCCATCGCTTGCTGAAAAGTTGCTCCAGCGTTGGATAAGCCGAAATGCATCTTCTTGTAGGCCATCCTGCCCCACTTAGTTGTAAATATTGTCTTGAACTGGTCCTCTTGCTTCACCAGAATCTAGTTGTAGCCTGAGTAACCATCTAGCAAAGAAAATTTGTTAGAACCAGAAACTACCTATAGAATTTTCTCCATGGAAGGGAGTGGGTAATGGTCTTTCAATGATGCTTTAGTTAAATCTTGGAAATCAACACATAATCTGATTTCCCCACTTTTCTTCCTTACTGGCACTAAATTTGACACCCAAGAGGTGTTTTTGAGAGGAAAAATAATACCACTCTCAACTAGTTTATTCAATTCAGCCTCATAAGGTGTTCTAACTTGGGGTTCAGTGGTCTCTATTTCTGCCTTATTGGTTTTGCATCGAGTTCAAGTTCAATGGTATGTTTATCTAGTTCTGGGATAAAACCTCTCAAATCCTTGTACTCCCAAGCAAAAACAACACTAAATTTCTGACATAACAGAATAAATGTTGTTGTTCATCTTTACTACATACCTTTCCCAACTTGAGAAGCTTGCCTTTGAAGATTTCAATGGTTGCATAATGTTCCTCTTTAACAGTCAGGCTGTACTTGTCTTTCCACACTTGGTCATTTAAATTGAACATGGATTGCAAGGTCACCAATCCTTTTGGTAGCTGGTTTGTCTTCAACTACACAATCTGGTCGTCATATTGTTAATGCCATTTTTGTTGGTTTCCATACGCAAACTCAGCTTCAGCAATCAAGAAATTTATGATTTTCTCATCGTTGTCAAAAACTTGCCAGCTCAAATTATTATCAGGCACGGAAGGTATGACCACTATTTTTACATATTGACGTGCCTCTACTTTTTGAATCTCCTTGGGAATATCAAACTGGGCTCCTAGGGCAGTGAGTCTATCATCATACTTATTTTCATTTCTAGGAATCAAAATAATATTAAAAGAATCAAAATCCTCCATTAAATCCCATACACGATGCTTATATTTCTTAAGCAAATCATTCTTGGTAGCATTTAAATTTCTGACCTGATTTACAATTAGTTCTGAATCACCTTACACTTGCAAGAGTTTAATACCTGTTTTGCAGGCCCATTCAAGGCCATGCACCATTGCTTCATACTGAGCTGTATTATTCAAACAATTGAAAGAAAATCTACAAGCTGAAAAGTATTTATCTCCTTCGGGTGATATCAACATAGCCCCACCTCCAGCACCAATACTGCTTCTCGAACCATTGAAGTAAAGCTTCCAAATCTCATTTCTTGTTTTTGCAGATGGTTCTTCCTCTTTACAAAGATTAGGCATATTGCAATCAGGTTCTCGAATCATATAAACTCCTAATCCTATCTCATCTATGTGCTAAAACGGATCAAGTTCGTGATCTTCGGCTTCCCATTCATCTAGATTGATATTGTCTATATGGGTGCTACAGTCTGAGGTCATTGTTTGCTCCTCCAGTGCAGAGGTGGCGTAGAGGTTAGCATTTATAGGATTTGGTGAATATGGTTCGATATGGTCTTTGGCGAGAGGCTTAGACTTTATGGTCACTTTCGTACCATACCTTGTTCTGAAAAAAAAATGAGACCAATTAAAAGATAGAAACCCACCCAACTTGGCTATAAAATCCCTCGAGAGACAAATGGCAAAGTGTGGTGGTAAGTCAATGACATGTATATCCTGATGAATAGTAAAACTCAGGGATGTGTGCAAAGTAAGAGGCAAATTTTTGATAATACTAGCAGTTTTAACAACAGACCTATCTAATTGCATTACACCTTTCTAAGGATTAGGCTCGTAAACAAGACCTAACTTATTAGTTAAACTCTTAGGCATGATTGAACTACTAGCACTAGAATCAACCATACAATTATGAATGATTTTATCGCCAATGATCAGACTTAAATAGAACGGAGGAGGCTTTACCTCTTTCATTTTCTACTCATTTTTATCCTCCAGATCTTTGGCAAGCACAACCTTTGCAACTCCTTGGTTAGCGTTGTCAAAAATAGAAAACTTAGCTAAAGCTTCCTGTAGTAAACCTTTCTACCCTGAAAGGTGTAAAGCATCTAATATTGACATACTGATAGTGGTTTTCTTGAGCTACTCAACAATATTAAATGATGAAGATTTTACCATCTGCTGGGTTTTTTTTACAACATCATTTTGCCTCTACAAGGGTTGCAAATGCGTCCTTGACTGCTCCTTGCTAGGTATCTCTTGGCCTCTCTATAGAATCTGTACTTTAGGCTGTGTCATAGCATTAACATTTAATGGAACTAGCTATTTACTGTTTGTAGGCTATTGCTGTGAATTTCCAGCTTGCTGTCCCAGATCCATGGCTCTCTTTTTTGACCTGGTATTAGCTGAAATAGGAGAATTTTGCTAACTTTGGCCATTCATGCCACATAATTTAGAGCTTTTCCAGTTCGGCAAGGCAACCTCCATGTTATCTTGCTTTTCTTTATTCAAATCTGCAATATTTTCTGAACTAGCATAGTTATTCTAAACCATTAAAGCCTAATCTCTCATTCCATTGGCACATGTTGATTGGTTATGGGGCTGATTGCATGGATGACACCAATTGCAATCTCGAGCAACATTATTTTGGGGCACAAGTTCCTTTCACGAATTGGCCACGTTTGGATTGTATGGCTAGAATGGCCTAGGGTTAAAATTCCTTCTTTGGGCTTGGTAATCATTCTGAAAGGGAGGTCTATTTTGTTGGTTTTGTTGATAAGGGGCTTGATAAGGCTTATGTTCTTGGTCAACCTATTTTTTAATGGTCACAAGATCATTTCTGAAGGTCTTTAATATGCTTTTAATCTCTTGCATCTCCTAATTCGGGGTTAGGGAAACAACTTCTTGGGCTTTGTTATGATATTCTATCACTGGAGCGGGTGGGATAGTAGCTATGGGAGGTACAACAGTAGGGGTAGGTGGCTGTATTTCTATAAACAAAGGCATATGTGGTCTAGGAATTATGTCTCCAGCTTGGATGAGACAATTTTTGGCTCTAATGGCTGTCATAGGTGTTAGGGAGTGTAAGCCCACCCATAGACTGAGTCATGACTGCAATTTTACTATTCAAAACATTTAAGTAAAACAGAAAAGCATGTGCTAGTAAAGGTTTTATCGTCGCAGGAATCTTTTCCCAGGTTCTCTGGAATTGGTAGTTGAAATCAACCAAGTGCTTATGTGGGACCCTCTGAATCGTGCTCAACTGCTCTAATAAAGATAGGTTATCAGATTTATTAGCAAAATGTTGATATAAACCATTACCTAATGAATCCCATTCTGTGATTGAGTTGGCTACGAGACCTCTAAACCATTGTGACACCTTCCCTTTGAGTGACACAACTAACAACCTTATCCCAACGTTCTCCTGCGTGATATTATACACCGAGCATAACGTGGCTACGTCACAGATGTGCTCAACTAGTGTAGTGAAGTGCTCCATGGTGAAGTATGGCATACTTCTAAGGGTTGCAACTGAGATGTCATCGTGTTTAGCAATATCTAACAGACTTCCTCCATTAAAAGGTACGAATGGGTGCTGCCTTGGCGTTGCCATTGGTAGTACTTATGAAATTGGAACCAGTACTCCTGGTGAGAAAACTAACGAACTAAAAATAGGAGGTGTTGACTTCAACCTTGCAGGTGTCTCAAAAGTTCTCCTTGTTGTTTTGCCTCTTCTTCATAGTGGGGACAACTCTCGATATTTGAAGGGTGCATAACTTGATCTTGTTTGTATCTTTCTCATACGCAAGCTGCACTAGCATGCAAAAATTAGAATCAGAGTCACCAGGTATATTGAAATGATCCTCCAAGACGTTGGAAAAATCTATTGCATACACAAAACAACAAATTAAAACTCTGAAATTTGTCTGATATAACTTTTAAATGTCTCACCGGGCATGCCAAAAATTGTTATTAATTAGATTTGCACCCTGCTGAATACAAGATTCAACAATCTACTAAAACATGGAAACCTTCTTCAGATGTGGGTGATCTGAATGAAGAAGGAATCTCCAGAGTGAGTTGGTTCTCCGAATGATTGATCCTATTCTAAGTGTTTTTCTGAAGGAAAGAGTTAGAAGGATAACTTTGAAAATAAAACCTATGACTTAAAATGATTCACAAAACTTAATAATGACTTTGATATTTCTCTTAGAAAATAATTTAATATTTTTCTCACAAAACAATCTTCAAAAAAACAACAATGAATTCACAATCTCTCATGAACACCAATGCAAAATTGTTTTGCATGAAGGTTTCGATGTAAACACATCATGCAACCTACAACAATGAACTTTCTACATCGATGATCTACAATACTAGGACATAAAGTGGATCTATAAACAGAATCACAACATCAACATCATACTAAAACTACAAGTTGAGACAAAAAATTGGAGATAGGAATGCTATTTTTAATTAGATGGAGTGAAACTCTAAAAAATTGAGTACAAAACGTTTACAATTCCCAAAGTGTTAAGAGCAAGAAATTAAAATCTGAACTGAGAAGAAGAAAGAAAACTAAGTCTCTTCAAAATATATCTCTCAAGAAAGCCTAATCTAAGCCCACAAAGAAGCTCAAGGAAAAAAGCTTCAAACTGTCTCAAAAGTCAGCATAAAAGTAGAAAAAACATATTGTTTCCATGATCATACCGAAAAGCCCCTAAAAATAGGCTAAATTTGCTTTAAAAGCCAAAAAAACACCTTATCTCTCCAAGAGGAAACTCAAATCCAACCCAAGGCAGAAAATTCAACATCATTCTGCTAAAAATCACAAGAAAACATAAAATAACTTATAAAGGATTGCTTTATGCTTTTGCTTTACATGATTGCAGATTTTACAATTTGTTTATTTTGCAATTAAAGATTGCGAAATCTTTTGCAAAAAGAAATACATCCTTATTTCACCAATACAATGCTTGATTTTTCTTTAAAAAATCATAAAAATATCAAGGCAATATTGTTCTCTCATCAATACTCTAATTGATCTCTCTAAAATCAATTGTAAACAAAAACCCTAAGTTTCAAATGTTTCACCCAAGGTTAGGTCATAAAATATTTACCATTCATATTTTAATTGACCTTCCTTCAAAATCAATTAAAATAAGCCTAACGTATTATCATCCTACATTCCCACTAAGGCAAAGGTATAAATGTTAATATAGAAACACTAGCCCTAAGGACTTAAACAAAGTCACCTAGGCACATGAGAATTCAGCCACCAAAAGTATTAAGCTTCAAATTCCTAATTCACAATGCAAAACAACCCTAAATTCAAATTTCTCCACTAATGTATTGTCAAATGTGAATATTCAAGGTAATCATAATGTTCGACTTCGCTCGAATTAGGGCAAGAGACAAAAAGAAGTCAAACCCTAAAAATCAATTCATTTTTGCAATCATCATTTTTGAAGACCTTGGTCTCTACATGGAAGGATAATGTTGCCATGATTGAGCTCAGTCTGTAGCTCGTGTGCTTGAGAATTTTCACCTTTGTTCCCAGATAGTCGAATCCTTCACTGGGTAAGCTTGATTTCTAAAGTATTGTGGCTTTTTCACTTCATTTGTAAAGCAAGAAAGGCCATTAAGGTTGCGACCTGTACATAGTTGGTCTCTGATTTCTCTTTACATTCTTTTGAATTTGTTCTTCTTGGCTGCTATTCATGAGAGCTAGTGTCTTGGTTTTCCTTGGGGTTTTGAAACTTTGTAGAGCTCTGGCCGCTGCTATATGTGATCTTCTACATGCATGAACTGGTAAGTTTCATTCTAATCATATATTTCTCTCTATAGTAAGCTTAAGAACGCTTTTCTTATACTTATGAACTCATGGAAATACTCACGCCACACTATTTCCGTACAATTCTACTGCTTCTACTTAGAAACTTTTTTGCGATACCCACCTTTTCTTCAGACTTTTGGCTTAGATAGTGAGTTAAGAGAAAGCTTCTTCTTCAAAAGGCACTTGGGCCTAAAAAATCTCCTTTTGGCCATGCAATATCATGTTGAATACGAGCTTTGAAAGAACTTTGGGTTCAACCACGCTTATTTACTCCATTCAAACTTTGAACAAACCCCTATATGGGTATTATGGAAAAGTAAAGAAATCTATATTCCAGAATGAATCCTAACACGGGTACGAGCAAAAATCTGTATGTTTTGACATTCCTATAAAACTGGCTCGACCCATGATGAACTTTTTTTTTCCTTTTTGAAACTCGGTGGTTTCCTTATGAAACCCTTCATGGGTAAACTGTATCTTGAGGAGATATGCATTTTAAAATCAAACCCCAATGTGGGTGTTCTAAGAAATGAAGAAAAATCTATTTATTTTGATTACTTTGAAAAACTAGGCTCGACCCACTATTAAATTCTGCATTTTTCTGTATCTATGTAAACTCCACCATATGGCATTTGATGTTTGTAAACAAAATGCACTTTTTTTCTTAACATTGTTGAAACACTCATTTGGCTATATGGTTTCTAAAAAAATCTATCTTAAATCTGACTTGGTATCTTATGTATACATTTCAGTTACCACTATAATGTTGCTTTCTTCTGAGACAAAACTTTGACATGGGCCTTCATTGTTTTAAAGAAATCTGATTATAACAAAAACCCACATGAATTCACTGAAACTTGAAAGGAAATTCATCTATCCCTGTATATTTTTTGTTAAAATCCTAGTATAGGCACACTGAAAACAAGGAGGCATCTACACTTTTAACTTTTTGTTCTGCACTTCCCTATCTCTATTTCATGGGTAAATGTTACACTGAGGAAAACAACATTTCGAGGTAAAGCTCATATGAGTATGTTTAGTTTTTATCTTCATGGTACCATGTGCTTCTATAAACCTTGCACTAAATCTCCCCTGAGACAGCAAGCTAAACCTTCAGAAAATGAAAAACATATGAAACCTTCATGGTATTGTTGCTTCCAGGACTTAATGCATGAGGAACATCCTTTCATCTGGTACATAGAATTTTTTTTTATTTGAAACTGTAGAATGCTTTATGTATTCCACCATGCTTACTTGTCTTAATTTCTTTTACATTTCCTGTGACTCCTCACTCTACTCATGTTGCTTCAGTTCGAAACCAAAGGATGACTACCTAAACTTTTATGCCTTGACCAGATGATATAACTTTTTCTCTCCTTGCACACAAGACCCTTTTGATTGAGACAATAGAATAGTTGGCATCTTGATCCTGTCTTGAATTTATGCAAATATTTTGATTAAAACACTGCAACTCTATGGACTGCATTTCCTCTTATAGCCAGCTGACACTTTTAGAAGCACTTTCTCTTATGCTTTGTCATCTCTTGTACACTTTGGAAGCAATCTCTTCACATTTTAATTCTTAATGCTACATTTACATTCTCTGTCAAACTGGTACTGTCTATTTTGTTGATCACTTAAATGTATTATCACCCCCTTCATATTCTTGGTCTTCAACCTGGTACTCTTCATGCATTTTTATGCTCCATTTAATAAACTGTTCCATGAACATGCTCTCTTCTGAGATGAAAATTGAAACAATTCTCTTCATTGAGGCATTATGTATTCCTATTCACTGTTCTTGATTGAGAGAGAGAACACTGTTGGTCTTTTTATGACATTATAAACATGATGAACAAATAATATTTTGGCAAAAGAACATAAACCATACAACAATGCTTGAGATGAACATACTCAGCTAAATGATTGGGCTGATTAAACTCACTGTTCACCTGTAGCTTTCAAAAAGCATTTACCTTATTGTTATGAATGCATAGTTAGTTTAATAGCTTGATAGATAACTCTGCTTTACTCTTTCAGTTGTATATCATTTCTTTTCTTGATGAATATGATGATGTAATTGGTATCTCGGTCCAATTGGAATGAATAAGGGTATCATGCCGAGCTCTACCCTTCTAGGAGCCCATTTTTCTCCACATGCTTGGTCTTCAAATAATAATCAGCTTCATGATTTTCCCTATACCTACACAAGGAAACAAACAAAGTTAGCATAAAAAAACAATATAGCATGATCATATTGATGTTTCTCCTTTAGCTTATGTGTTTGCACTTCACTTGATTGTTTGACTATATGATTAGTAGCAGATTGCATTATTGTTGGTGATTCATATAGGTATCTTCATATTCAAAGCCTCTGACATCCCTCTCTTTCTTTCTACAGGTCGATGGAGCTTGGAGAAGACAAAATGTGCACTACTTCAGCATCGAGCATCGATCTATTAGGCAATGATGATTATGTTGTTACTTATGTGATTTCTTCCTTAATGCATCTTCCATAATGTAGTGTGATACTAGTGATGCACTGTGACAATCTCATCCTCAGCTTGTGTGGATATTTGATTTCAATCTCATGCTTTTCATTTTGAAAAGAAAATACATCTCAATGGAATGTTGTATTATCATTTGAATTCTCGCAATCAAACGAAGCTCTATAAATATGAATTATTTCATGAAATAAATTAAAGCATTTAAAATGCTTTGTTGTTTATATGCTCAATTCTATACTTCAATTAATTCTGGAACACCGAATAGCAATTTCTAAAATTTTGTTTCCTCATTTCAATGCACAATTGTCACTTGACGAATAATGAATCAAAGTGCAAACAACACTTAAGAATAATGCAAAAATAATTGTAATCTCACTTTAAGATATAACAATGTTTAATTCAGCTCCACCAATTGAGCTGTAGTGAAAAATTTGTAACATTAGCATCCCATTTCTCTACAAGGACCATCAACATGGCAGCATCGTACCTCATGGGAGGAATGAGGTATGCCTAGTATAATCTGGAGTAGTCTATAAAATATGAGTATATTCCTCTAATAACATCGAGACAAGGTATCATAAGCAAAAAAAAGTGTCTATCGCCAAGATGATGTTGCAACTGTGGTGGAATCTAACAAAAGGAAAAAATATGTATTATGCGTATTTTAAAATCTTAAATCTATACATCAACAATAAAAAGTCTGCTAAAGTTTTCTTAAGATACTTTCCTAAGGGTTTTAGACACTTTATTCCCCTTTTGGGACACTTTGTGAAGAAACATGACACTTTGTGAGAAAGTGGGACACACTTGCGAGAAAGTGGGACACTTTGCGAGAAAGTGGGACACTTTGCGAGAAAGTGGGACACTTTGCGAGAAAGTGGGACACTTTGCGAGAAAGTGGGACAATTTGCGAGAAAGTGGGACACTTTGCGAGAAAGTGGGACACTTTGCGAGAAAGTGGGACACTTTGCGCAAAAGTGGGACACTTTGCGCAAAAGTGGGACACTTTGCACAAAAGTGGGATAATTTGTGAAAAAGTGGGACACTTAGTGAAAAAGTGTGAAACTTTGTGAAAAAAAGGGGAAAATTTATGAAAAAAAAGGGACACTTTGCGAAAAAGTGGAACACTTTGCAAAAAAGTGTGACACTTTGCAAAAAAAGGGGACACTTTGCGAAAAAAGGGGACACTGTGAAAAAAAAGGGACACTTTGCAAAATTTTCTTCCAAGGTCTTAAATCTATTGAGAAATACATAAAAACATAAAATAAATGTGTAAAGATAAAGTTAAAGCATAGAAGGATCAACTCACCGAACACTAGAGATCTTCTCAAGCTACATCCTCCTGTAGGCTCTCGAGTCTCAGAGGCATGTATTCTTGACAACTCATAATTTTCACTCACTCTCTAACAAAGTCAAACGACAAGAAGGTAAAAGACAAAATGATTACAAATTACATCACTTTTTAATCTTAAATATATCTAAAGTAGTTCCTTTTGCATATTAGGGTTAAAAGTTCTTTTCATTCAAACTATCATACCGGGGGCTAGCGAACTCCATTTTTGACACCATTTTTGCATTGGATTCACTATTCCACTCCTGTTCTCATCAAACCTCTATCACTTTGTGGTATGGTACTTAGAAATACCCTATGTTATGACTTATATAATTCAATGCGATTAGATTGCTACCTTGATTCCACCTCCTTAAAGAAAGTGGAATAAAGGGGGCATACATTTATCCTTGAATTTGATTTCTATGAAGTTAGATAAGAGGATTTATGAATAACCAATGCATTCGTGTTGCAAGATGCAGTTCCTAACATTATGGTTTTATAGATAGCTATAGTGGGGACTTCATTCCCTTGTACTGTGAATGAATCCATATGAGTATCCTTTTATGAAACAAAATTTATTGTTTGAACTCATTTAGATAGCATATGCACGTAGAGTCATATGGGTGCACGCTAAAGTGGGGGCTAAATGTGGAACCAAAAAATTATACTCCGTACTTGGAGATAGCACAATTTCTTACTTAATTTAGACCTATTTTGGTATCATTGCATTAAATACCCTTAAAATAATCATTAATAGGACCCTAAGACCCTTTATTTTGGATCTCGAGACATATTTCAACTAAAATCTCAACAAAATCAACAAAATAATTAATTCTTCTAACAATCCATCATTGGCCCACCCAGAAAATATAGGGTGCGACTCATATGCCACCTTGAGTGTATGAGTCCCCCTAGGTGGGACCCATACGCCATAAGTTGTGTATGAGACTCATGCGGCCCACTTTTAGGGTTTGGGTAGGAAATTCAAGTTCTTATTTCAAAATTTTGGTTGATGACGACTTTTGAGATCTAATAAATGGTAAATTAGGTGTAATGCCTATGTAAACAAGCTTCTAAGTCATTATTTTTATCTAGAGAATAAAATTCAAGATCTAAGCATTCACAAGTATTCAAGTATTCTTTCACAAGAGCATTCAAGAGAAAGTAGCAAGCAAAATTGAAGTCTTGGAGCAACATTATAGTGTTTTTGTAGGTCTTCAAGCACACTTTTATTCAAGATCTAGCATTGTCAAGGGTTGATTATGGTTGCCTATGGTGAATCATGAAGGATTCTAGGTTGGGGAGATACAACTTTCCATCAAGCCAAGCCTAATGTATTGTTTCCTAAGTGATTCAATCCTCCATTATCACTCTAGACTTTTAGCCTATGGAAGATACATCCATTATGATGAGGGCCAAGCCACCCAAAACCACACAAATCACAATAATAGATACCAATGCAGAAGATGTGAGACAAAAAAAACCCCACTTTCAATTATTTTTAGATAATGAAATTACAAATTCAAAACTTACATGTTATAGCCTCATGGGCTTGATTCATTACAACAAAATAAACTCTGAAAATAAAATCTACTATTCGGAGCCACAATTTGTACTATTGGAGCCACCTTCTACAACCCCCACTAAACATTATTTATTTCACCCAATAACTACCCTAGAATGATTTAGAAAGTTAAACTTTTCCTTTTGTTTTGGCCCCAAAATTCCTGCCATTTGATTTCTGGCCTAGGAAGAAATTTTAATGAAACTCACTTTTTAGAGGGGCAACTTCACAGGGCCATAATTATTGATCTGAGTGTCTGATTTGCTATTAGTTCATATCATTGGAAAGCTCTCAATGAGCTCTAAATCATGTGAACCTATTGTAGGTGAGTTTGGCAACCTTTCAACCTATTTTGGGGCCTTTAAATTCTTCATATCTGAATTTGAAGCTACATTGGAGAAATTTCCCAGGATGACAACTTTAATTTCTTCCAAACTATGTAGGGTATTGAGGTGATTGTTTCATGACCATAAATGTTTTTTATTTCTACTCCTTGGGGTAAATTTTCACATCCATATGATCTTGTTTAGGATGACTTACAAAAAATAGTAAGTGTCCTTTTTTCGGTATTTTTGACACCTGGCTGTCTTACACCCCTTAAGTGCCATTATGGGACTCAAAACAATTAAAGAAAATAAAGAAACCAATTTTTTTGGGTGATGCAAGATTTCCCTACATCATTAGATGCTCCTACATCACATTCATTATGGCTTATTAGGGTGATTAGACATCTCCCAAAGTGAGTCATTCATCTTCATGTTTCATTCATGCATCTCATTCTAGCATAATAGAATAGGGTTGCATCACATTCAAATTTCCTAATCTTAGAGACACTTAAGATTAGGGTTTTTATGTACATTTTATTTCATGATCCATTGTTTCTATCAAGTTTTGATTACAAAACTAGGGTTTTGACTAGGGAAAACCCCCATAAGAAAATCAAAACTATATTCTATTATCCAGGTCTTTTTATAGGTTCAGGTCTTGAAATCAAATTAAGAAGAAAGATAAAATATTTGAGAGTAGATATGGACTTTTTATTTACAAAAAAGGATAGGACTAATACACCACAAGTGGCGTATGAGTCCTGGAACAAGGAATTTTCAAGATTTTTTAAGATCCTTAGTCAACCCTGTCAAATTCCTGTTTTAGCCCAGAAACCCTAAACTAGGACTTATACACCCAACTTGGTGTATGAGTCCTAATATTCCCTAAAATAAATATTTTTTAGGATTTCAAAGCTTTTTCCAAGCATATTCAAGTTTCTAGGTGCATTTCCTAGTTTGTTATTCTATTTTGCATCTATTTCTAGGTCATTTGTTGAAGTTTTACATACCATTAGGTTTTGTTATTGGATCTTGCATGTTACTAGTCTTTCCAAGCCCTAGCTTGGTGGTGAACCCCTCTTTAGTCATTAATCATACCCTAGGATAGCCTGTAGCACATCTCTCTTCTTCATTCCATCCTTAGATTGAGATCTATAGGGTTTCCTTGAGTGAAACAAGAGTGTGAAATAGGAACCATATCTCCTCAAAGATAGAGAGCCCCATCTTATTTTCCAATGTTTCACTAGTGACACTAACATGAACTTCAAGTTGCAAGTCAAAGAAGGTCCAAAACTAAGGGTTGGCTCTCCAAACTTTTTTTTTGACCTAAAACCCATAGCAAAAACTAAGCCAAAAACTAAAAATTTAAGAAGTAAAATCCCAATCTAGAAACATGATCTTGTTTAGTGTTTTTAAAAAATTTAACCCTTTATGAAATAGGATCCTATTTCTAGAAAACAAAATATGGGATCCCGCTTTTGGCTTGGGGTCCTGAAGCAAAATGGGATCCCATTTCACTTTTCTTGATTTCATATTTTTGGTTGTTTGAAACTTCCACAAGAAGTGCACTCATCTTCTTGCTTTACCCACATAATAATATACATAGAGAAAATTCTTTGAGATGAAAAATCACTCAAAAAATAATCAATATATTATCTAGAAATAAAAGCTTATGAGATTTCTCATTGACCATGTAACTTCTATGAAGCATTATACATTCAATGAACACGAAACCATAAATACTTAAATAAACTACATTCAATTTTAAAAATAGAACTATTAAATAAATACATGGGCTCCATACTTGTTTCAATTCAAGATTATAATCTATTTCACTAGGGGATAGTTGTAGCTTCAACTAAACTTAATGAGAATTGAATTGTAGTAAGTAAAGAATAAGTTTTTTACTAACTACATATAGATATCAATAAATGAATGTATTATTTGAATCAAAATTTATAATCCTAATCTTAGCTTAAATTTGAATTAAAATCATTTGAAAGTTTTGAACTTCATTTTTTTAATACTTTTTGTGTCATTCAAACTCTAAAGTTATTCATCAATATTTCCCTTCATTGGATGTTATCTTGGTGTAGGCCCCTATGGAATATTTTCTCAATTTCCCTTCCACTCTCCACATTCCTTGCAACCACAATCGTAAGAAAAAATAATGTTTTCAACAAAAATATCGCATCCCTTGTTATTGTGGTGTCTAAAATTTTGACTATACAAAAGAAAGACAAGATTTATTTGAGAGTAATATTAATATCACCACACTAGGGTTTACTAGCCAATATTTTGTTTAAAACTAATCTATTGCTAAGATTATAATGTATTTTTAATTTCAAGTGTCTTACCAAATTGATGAAATTAGTAGTTAAACAATCTCAATTTTCATTCAAATTTAATGACATGATAACTCAATTGTAATTCATTTATTTTTATTAATATCAACATTTCATAGGAAAAAATTTGTATAGGAGCAAATTAGCACCCTTAATGAAAATCCCCTTTTTGTCCCTTTCCACTTTAGAAAACTAAACTCAGAGGCTTAATTCCACCTAAACCCACTGCTTTCAATAAATTTGGTGCATGTTTTGAGTGTTGACAGAGGAATTTCTATCAGGGACACATGCATAACGTGTGGACATCCACACGACACACTTACGTCCCTAGAAAATTCCTGCATCTTGAGCAATAGATGCATTACTCTTCTCATGTCAGTCAAGTAGTAACACTTCCTGCAGACGACCAACCCGAATATGGCCATTTCTTTATTCTCTCCTTCAATTTCAATCCTTCTACATGCATTTCATCTCTTCACAAGCTCACTTGATCTTCTAAGAATTCAATCCAGCTCTCTTGCACTCACTTCCAATAGCTTTCAAGATTTCTAGTAGCACTTTTGCATTCAATAGCAACAATAACTTCACTCCATCACTTTGGTAGAGAAATTTTAGGAAAAAAACATTGCAATATAGGCTCGAGTACTCTTGGTGGAGGTGGTAAGCTTCCTACTCCTCTCCTCTATCACTTGGTTGAGTAAACACACTTACTGTTTTGCAGTGCTTTAGTGCTTTTTAGTTTTTTTATTTCTTTATCATATTTTCTCCAATGTTGCAAACTTGGTTGTCCATGGAGGTAGGAATACCAAAGTGGGGCTTTGACTAAGGTAGGCCTCTTACAACCCCCAACCATTTCCCTCTTCTTGTCTGTAAGAGAACGCGCTTGGTGGAGCTAGCTGGCAAACCAATTTTTCTGTGAGATTATTCTCGCCATCTTAACTCTTATTTATTTGCTTTATCATATTTGTGAGTATCTTGTTTATTTTGTAATTTCATTCTGGCCCTTTAGAAGTAGTTAACTAGGTTGTTAGTCTGTTTTCCAAAGTTAAACCTTGCTTCACTAGTCCTCTAATTGTATGAACACCAAGGAACTTGTGAGATGCCAATGTGCCATGATGTCATCCTAGAACTATGATTTCATCCTCGGGTAGAGAACCTCGTGAGGCACAAAGTTAGACCCAAAAACTGACTCACCTAACTCTTTCTTGAACTTTAGGATTGTAGAGTGATTGCAAGACTTTATAGTCCTAATCATTCTCATCCTTGTCTCCAAACATTCCCTTAGATTTAAGATAAGATAGGGAAGCCTTCCGTTCTCGACCCTCCATGACCTGGGGCCTTGCACGTGGTCGGTCCCCCTACCTTGCATTTTGGTGAACCAGACATGAACCATTTTGGTTTCTTTTTACGATACTGAAAGACCCTTTCCTCATACTCTAGGAGAGTTTTAGGTGTGAGAATTGCAGGGCTTCTTGCCTTGCAACCCAACCTATGACCCCTAGTAGGTGTAGTTGGAAGGTTCCAAAGGTATTGCATGGTGAAACCTTAGCTGGGTCACTGTCCTATTCCATCACCTTTTGGAAGTTCTATGAAAGTGTTGTCTAGTGTGCGATGGCCTCTTTCCTGCACCAACCCATCCCCTTTGTGTAGCTTGTGAACAGTGATAACGGTGTAACCTTCACTTCACATGACTTCTTGATGGGTTTTAGCAGAGAACCATATCCTCTATACATCCCCATTCGGATTAATGAAAACATTGTAGTTGGTGTTCTTGTTGATCTGAGGTCCCAAGTTAACATCATAACTAAGGAGATTATGTTGATCAACTTCTTACATAAATATGGGTATGATGCACCTGTGAGTACTATTTGCACACATGACGAACTTCTCATTCCTCCTTTGGGAAGTATTGTCTTGTTAATCCTGGTCGATCCTAAATATGCAAAACTCCCATTTGATATCATCCCTATATCTAAGATCTTTAGAGTAAATTTGGGTATCCGTTGGTTTCCTGATGTGAATGTTGTACCCTTTGTCATGCATAAATGTCTAAAATTTATCCATGGGGGTACTATGCATGTGATCCACGATACTAGTTATAAACACGGGTTGCTTGTGGTAGCTACTCCTTGGACTACTCTTGGCTTGTGTTTGTTGTTCCTCTTCCACCCAAGAGGGACCTTTTGCATCAAAATTATCATAATTATAAAAGAGGGCACTTGAAACTGAGAGTGAGATACCCATCGTCACCTTATGTTGTTCCACATAGGGCTTGTTTGAAAGCTGACAGTGATGTCGCTAAAGCAGGAAAAAGAGAAGAAGAGAAGCAATCCTGAGATCCTCCTTCCTCTTCCACTATCCAGCCTGATGCTTCCTCTTGCCCCACTGTGACACCATCCAATTCTGCCTCACATTTGTGTGAGAATCCTATGGTACCCACTTGGTGAAAGCCAAAGCGTCCTGCACTTGAGCTTCCTATTTTACCTACAGAGCCTAGGCTTGTTCGATATGATAGGAAGAAAGTTCCTTGTGGAGAGTCCTCTATGTCTCAACCTCCTATCACCCCTACCCCCTAAAGTAGTGAATAGGAAGAGGCCCACCGCCAAGGACCCTGAGTTTCCTCCTCTTTCCACTCCTCGATCAACTCCTCCTGCTCTCGTCCAGGAACCCATCTCTCCACCAAAAACGGTCGTAGTGGAAGTTTTGATGGTTGAGTGGAAGCCCTTTGCTCCTTTTGTGCCTCTGACCTCTGGTTCAAAGAGCCGAAGAAACTACCTCATGCATAAGTATAAGTGAGGGAGAAAGACTCTCCTAGCCGCACAGGTCACCCTATTGAGAAGGGAGGAAGAAGTGGCCACCCCTTTACCTAGGACTTCCATTGCATCCTCTTCTTCCCTTCCCTTCCTCTTCAACATAATTCTGTCCCACCTTTGGTTCCCGCTGTGAGTGTGCTTGACCTTGGAAGGGTGCAGGTGTTCATTGATCCTTCGGTGGAAGCACCTTTGCTGATGTACCCTCCAGACATCCCAACTTGCTCAAAGCCTATAGACATGGTGAATACCTCCGTGGTTTCCACTATAGATTTTAATGCCTCCTCTTCCTCTATGCCTCTTGCTTCATTTGTGGGGAGTTTACATGTCTCGGCAGGGCTGAAAGTAGAGGTTGGTCCTTCCAACAATGGAGGGCCTAAGAGGAGCCCACCTTCTCTAAGAGGCGGTCCTGCGTTGACTTGTTTTGTCCTAGTGATGGAATCAGTGCCGCCTTCCCTCGAGTTTGTTACTACTCTCGATTCCTTCAGTGAGCCTAGTAGTGAATCTTAGGCACAACCTTCTCCATCCATTGACATTAGACATGGAACTCTTGTTAAGTGTATGTTTAACTGTATGAATGGAGTTTTGGCCTTGTCAGCAATCTTCACAAAATCACTGACCCTAGCTCCACAACAGCTTGGTGGAGAGGACCTTGTGGGGCCCTCTTCTTTAGCCCTTGTTGTGGGAGGGTCTGAAGCACCTCCCCTAAACATTCCACCTTTGTAGGCTCGTCCTACTTCCCCCTATGGCAATCTAGATTGGGAAGTAGATGACCTCTTGGTCGATCAGTGTTAGGGGAGACCCCTCTTCTTGATCTTTAGATTAGATGTGTGTGTTGTGATGTGTTACCCATGATCATGCTATGTGTGCCTGGATGACTCTTGTCAACCTTGTCATTGCTTGGATATAAGTGTGTTTTTTGTGTCATAAACCTTCTTTTATTTGTATCATCATTCTTCCGCGTTTGTGATTGATTTACAATAAATTGGAGAGATTGCAAAGCGTTGGGGAAATTTAGGCTTCCCTTCCATGTTGACCCATTTTTTGTTTTTTACTTTATATTCCATGCATTCTTCCTGATCTGGTTGGGGATTGATGATCTTTCACCTCGCATTGCGGTTACCTTTTATATGAGAATGGACAGATCTAATCCTGCTAAACCAGATCCTCTCCTGTCCATTATTTTTGTTTTTCTCTTTTTATTTCTCTTTATCTTTCTCTTTTCTTTATTTGAGTTGTCCCTTTCATGTGTGAAAACCCTTCTTCTACAACATTTCAATTTTCAAAAAATGTATTTGTTGCTAACAAATCTTTTCTTGAGAATATTTGCAAGCCTTTCATTAGGAAATAACATTCTTGACTTGGGACCCTAACAAAATGTGTTTCCTTCATCATGGGTTCATAAAGAAAGGACTTGAGGACCTTCCCTTTGAGGTGGGAGCACTTTGACCATCCCCTCACTTCGAGACATTTTTCTTTCTTTCAAACTCCTTAATGAAGTGAACATCTTTCAAAAGGATCCCTTGATGATGAATCGATCTGAGAAAGAAAGATGATTACTATAATTTCGAGCAACACGTCCCTTGAATGTACCCCCTCTTTAGACCAAGTTCCCAAGGGACCCCTTTGAAAGTTTTCTAGCTTATTGACGGTCTAAGTAACTATCCACTTACTTGCCTGTGTGGTTGCTTTTTGACATGTTTTCTCTGCGGGTAAACATATTGCCACTTTTTGACTATGGAATCCGCTTCCTTTAGTTTCCTCCACGTGAGAGATCTTGGGGGCTACCTCCCTACAAGTATGAAGATTTGTAGGGTGCTTTCCTTTGAGCTTCCTCCATGTGAGAGATCTTTGGGGTCGCTCCCTTAGAGGTCTGTGGGTCTGTGGGGTGCTTTCTTTTAGTTTCTTTCATGCGAGAGATCTTGGAAGACACCTTCCCTACAGGTTTCCAGGTCTGTATAGTGCTTTCTTTAGTACCCTTCATGTGAGATATTTGGGAGGATATCCTCCTTATAGGTTTGTAGGTCTGTAAGGCACTTTCCTAGCTTCTCCCATGTGAGAGATCTTGGGAGACATCCCCTTGCAAGATCGAGAACATGTAAGGCACTTTTTTGGTTTCCTTCATGTGAGATATATTGGAGGAAACCTTCCTCGCAGGACTGAGAACCTGTGAAGCACTTACTTTTTAGGGCTTCCTTCATGTGAGAGATCATGGGGGTTGCCTCCTTGTAGATTCGTAGATCTATAAGGCGCCTTTATTCTTCAACTTCATAGTTCTGAGAAGCTATGAAGTCCTATGCTCACCCTGCACCTTCAGGTTCGCCAGATGGGGTCTGATTCCTCGATGGTTCAAGTATAAATTTCTGACATTACTTCTCCTTCGATCTAATTTAGTGAACCACTCATCAATATTCATGCTCGCTAAAGTGGGGGAAAAATGTATAGGATCAAATTTGTACCCTTAATACAAATCCCCTTTTTGTCCCTTTCCACTTTAGAAAACCAAACTCGGAGGCTTAATTCCACCTAAGCCTGTTGCTTTTGGTACATTTGGCATGTATTTTGAGCATTGGTAGAGGAATTTCTATCAAAGACATGCACGTGGCGCATGGCACGTAAACGTCCGCATGGCACACTTACGTCCCTGACAGATTCCTACATCTGGAGCAACAATTGTGTTACTCTTCTCATTGGTAATCAAGTAGTAATGCTTCCTACGGACGACCAACCTAAATATGGTTGTTTCTTCATTCTCTCCTTCAAATTCAGTCCTTCTACATGAATTTCATCTCTTCACAAGCTCACTTAATCTTCTAAGCATTTAATCCAACTCTCTTGCACTGACTTCTAGCAGCTTTCAAGCTTTCTAGTAGAACTTTTGTATTCAATAGCATCAATAAATTCACTCTGTCACTTCAGTAGAGCAAGTGTAGGACAACACCATTGCAGCAGAGGATCGAGTACTCTCATTTCACCCCCAAGCAGCCTTGAGTGCTTTTGGTGGAGGTGGTAAGCTTCCTACTCCTCTCCTCTATCACTTGGTTGAGTAAGCACACTTATTGTTCTATAGTGCTTTAGTTCTTTTTAGTTTCTTTATTTCTTTATCATATTTTCTCCATTGTTGCAAACTTGACTATCCATGAAGGTAGGAATACCAAAGCGTGGGTTTGACTAAGGCGGGCCCCTATACAATCCCCCAACCATTTCCCTCTTCTTGTGTGCAGGAGAACACACTTGGTGGAGCTAGTTGGAAAATGAATTTTTCTGTAAGATTATTCTCGCCATCTTCACTCTTATTTATTTTCTTTATCACATTCATGAGTAGCTTGTTTATTTTCTAATTTCATTCTATCCCTTTAGAAGTAGTTAACTAGGTCGTTAGTCTATTTTCTAGAGTTTAACCTTGCTTCATCGGTCCTCTGATCGTACAGATGCCAACACACCTGTGAGACGCCAGTGCACCAGGCTATCGTCTTGGAACTTGAATTTTGTCCTTAGGCAGAGAGCCTCTAAAGGCATAGAGTTAGAACCAAAAACTGACTCACCTAGATTTGTCTTGAACTTTGAGATTGTAGAGTGATCACAAGACTTTATAGTCCTCATCATTCTCATCCTCATCTCCAAACATTCCCTTAGCTAAGGTAAGATAAGGTAGGCTTCCATTCTCGGCCCTTTGTGACCTAGGGCCTTGCATGTGGTCAATCCCCTACCTTACACATTCATATTTTATAATCAAAATTTCTCATTCATTTTTCTAATTTGTTATTCCCCTATTGCACACCCCTTTTAATTTGCATTTATTCTTTATTGAAAAATTTTCTTCTTCTTCCTCGCACTTTCTTACTCCTTTATGCATTTTTTTACTTCCTATACATATCTACGAGCTATCCTTCCTCAATTTATTTTATGTCTAAAGTTATATAGATTTCCTCTTTATTTTATTCATCTTTCTATGGTGTAACCTGCACTATGCAAAATCCATGTGTCTTTGTGGTTGGGTCTTTTCCCAAGTTGGTGACTCACTACATCCCTTTAGCTATGTTGACTTCTTCCTTTCCTCACATGTCATACTCTTATCTTCCTTCATTGTCTCTTCCCCTTCTCTACACACCCATTCCCATTTTTGACTTTGGTTACAACCTCTTTCCTTCCTATGCAAGCCCCTGCACCATCCTTGCACTTCACTTCTACCTTTTTTATTTATTTTATTTTTGAAAATGATTTAAAATTCTTCATTTCTTTCATTGTCAACCACTTCAAAATAAAATTTGTATAAAAAATATGAAGGAAAATTGTACCCAACTAATAGAAAGGAATACTATTTTAATTAATTTCCATCAATGAGCTTCAAAGAAACTGAATGCAAATTGAATTCAATGGATGCCACAACAAAAACAATATATAAATTGAAATATATGTTGAACATGAAATTTTTGTTATTGGAGTGACAAAAATGTCATTGTTTTCTATCTCAAATGACCACAAATTTAAATTAGATGATCTTCAAAGCGGAAAATCAAAACCAAAAAAAAGAAAAAAAAATTGAATTTTTTTAGGTGATGCAAATTGCCTATTCGCATGGATGCCCCTGCATCAGAAACACCAGATATGAATTTTTTTCAAGAGTGTGTATCTTATGAACATTTTTGGAAATGATGGAGTTGAAGTTCCATACTTCACCACATCTTAAGTGTTGATCCATGAAGCTTCATCAACTGACGATTCTTCCAATGGACCAAATACTCCCAATATTCCTTTCATCTGGTTCTTTCTGCTAAGTAAGAATCAATCACTTGATCAAATTCTTCAAACTTATTCTCTAAGAATTGGTGTATCCATTCATGTGCATCCAAAAATTATGGTTGCATATCCAACTATCCACTAATCTCTCCTTCAAAATACTTATACTAATCAGAAACATTAAATATAAGGGAAATATCTATACTTTTTAGAAGATCAATATTGTATGCATTTGATGAAAAGTTCCATAAAATATTACACTGACCTACTTTCTTCCACTTCAATTTATTATATGTTCCCTGTGGGAACCTCTCCTTCCATAAATGTATCATCACCAAGTCACCAATTTGAATTTCCTTCACTCTCCTATGTACATTAGGTTCCTTTTACTTAATGAAACTCTTTTCTAAATTCTTTCACATATTTTTACAAGTCATGGATATACTCCATAAAAGAATTTTCAATTGCACTCTTTCTTTCAAACAAATTACTATCCCTCAACTCATCAACTACACAAAGTCTATATCCATACATAGTCAAAAATAGACTTCTTCCTACACTCTGATTGACATAATTGTTATATCCAAGCTATTTTTTTGCTAATGTCAAATCCCATTGATTGGTTTTGTCACCTACCAAACACCTCAACAAGTTACCCAAACACTAATTCAAATATTAGGTTTGACCATTGATTTTAGGATGATAAACTAAGATAAATCCTAATTGTGTTCCCATCTTCTTCCATAAAGTATTCCAAAGACAAGAAACAAGTTACTTAGAGTGATTGCCAATCCAAACAGTATCACCAAACATTCATATAACACATCCTCCCTCTCTTATTGTTGATGGAAATTTGTGGCAATAGAAATTGGCATTTAAGATTTATTTTATTTATGGCTCTAGATTTCATATACATCCTCCATTCCCCATTCTTTTTGGGTGCCAACACTACTCAAACAACACATGGACTTAAGCTTTCTCTAATAATCCACTTATCAAGTAACTCTTGTACTTTCCTATTTATTTCCTCATTCTCCATATTTGTCATTCTATAATATGGTTCATTTTTTGGAAAGCTTAGTATGTGTTGGGATGTTTGATTCTCTTCAATTCTAGTTTGTTTACCATTTCTTTGGATAATATGTTATCGGTGCTACCACTGTCCATGATGATTTTGTAACATTTTCTCACTCATGTTCATAATAAATTCCTTCTTTGAATTTGTTTTGATTTCTCCTTGTTTATATTTAACAAAATTATTCACAATATTAATGATTCTCCATATTCAGGATCCTCTCCATGCCTTGGTGATGTCACAATTTCATTTTTATCATGTGCTACATGAACTCTTGCCTCTTTTCCTTTTCCACTAGCTTTCTGAATTTGTGAACATTCAAATGCATGATGTCTCATTTCTCCACATTGAAAACATGCACTGCTGAATCTTCATCCTCTACCTCTACCATGAGAATATTCTCCTCTTACCCTTGATAATTATTCTCTTCACTTTCCTTCTTGCATGCTTGCATGAGATTTGTTGGCTTCTTCTTGCTTCTTTTTGTAACCTCTTCCACCTGAAAAATCTACCTCTACCTTAGGGGTTTTTTGTTGTCTCCTATCAATGTTCTCTTCTACCTTCAATGCATATTGATATGCTTCTTCCATTATGGTTATTTGTATCATTCTTAACTCATCTTGAATTGAATTGTGCAACCCATTCACATATCTTGACACTTTCTCCACATCATCTTGCACATGCCTATCTTGGATATTTAATTTGTAGACTTCTTCAATGTATTCTTGTATATTCTTCTCCCTTTGCTTCAAGTTTTACAAAATTTTAAATAAACTAATTTGGTAATTTGTAGGAAATAATTTTTCCTTCAACTTTTTCAGCATTCTCTCCCAAGATTTTATGTTGTCTTTTCCTCTATGGTGTCTTTTGGTTTTCACATTATCCCACCATAAATATGCATGCCACTTCAATTTCATGAACATAAAATTCACCCTTTTTGAGTCTTCAATCAACTCATATTTAAAATACTTCTCCATCTTTGATATCCAATCTATCAATTCTTTTGGATTTAGATTCCTATTGTAATTTGGAGGATCTAATCATGGTTTGCTACTGATTTTCACCATTTCTTTCAAGAATGTGCTCTTTACCATATTTTTGCGATCATCTTCCAAGTCAATGGTAGGTGCTATAACTTTATATTCATTATCATCACTAATGTATACCATTGAAATTTCTCTCATTTGTGCAATTTCCATTGTATCCAACCTAGTCACAATGCCTCTCAACATCTCTATGATTTCCATAGATCACCATTTTGTGTCCCTCTTTTCTCATGTCCTCTTTGTGTCATGTTGATTACCTTTGCAGTAGGAGGTATTCTTCTCTTTTCACCGACCCTTAACACTACCTCTCAAGTTTTTCTTCAAAATCATCACAAACCAAGCTTTGATACCAATTAATGTAGTTCAAATTTCAAGTGTCTTACCAGATTGATGAAATAAGTAGGTAAACAATCTCAAATTTCATTCAAATTTAATGAGATCAAAACTGAGTTGTAATTCATTTATGTTTATTGATATCAAAATTTCATAGGAAAAATTCATATTATGTAATCAACAATTCTCATTCAGTTCTCCAATTTCTTATTTCCTTGTTGCACACCCCTTTCAATGTACATTTATTCTTTATTGAACTTTATTCTTCTTCTTCCCCATGCCTCCTTACTCCTCTCTATAATTTATTTACTTCATTTGCATCAACTCCATCCTTCCTTTGTTTCTTTTATGTCTAAATTTATATCAACTACCTCTTTTCTTTATTCACCACTCTTTGGTGCAACCCACTCTATGCAAAATTGTTGTAGCTCAAGGATGGGGTACCTTGCAATGTAGCCCACCCTTGCAGCCAAACACTTCCAAATTCATCTCACACATGTTCATTCTTTTACCAGGCAATTTAATTCTTACTCCAATTATCAATTCAATTGGAAAATTCAATTTGGCATCCATAATTGGTCACTGTCAAGGATAACACCCATGTGAAGGGGGCATGCTACATCCTTAACCTATAGTGTGCACAGTTATATGTGTAGCCAACTTGTGGCTAGTATGACCCCTAATCAAGTTATATGATCATTTATTTAGTCTTACATAGGTAGTTAAGTTAGCTTGGGTAGCATTCATGGTATAGTTATGGTATTGGTTATATTTTTAGAATGATATTGTGAAATATGTACTTATTGTAGACTTTCAGAGGTTTCCCACCATGAAGTGGATTATTATTCTCAAGTATTATCAAGTATTCACAATATATTTATTACTATACAAACTTATCTTATGCAAGTTCTCCATTACAACAAAGGACAACATAAGAACCATAAAAAATAATTATTAATGGGTGCTAGCAAATGTAATGTGTAATTGACATCTTAAGCAATGACATATTTTTAAAGTGGCTACTTTTTAGCATTAATTTTTTTTATTAAAATCTAATTATGTTGTGAATTCCAAGTTTAAGAGATGCAATTCCAATATTGCATCCATTACCCAATGAAATCCCTTTTTATTAACTTTCATTAATGTGTTGGGAAAACTTTGACTTCAACCCATAACATTCATTTTTTGAACAATGATCGACATTTTCAGTAGATATATTAACTTGTAAGGGATAAAAGTGCAAATTAATAGGCTATACCTTACCCCTTTGTTTTATACTATCATGTATATGTTGTAAGCAAATAGTCTTAGTACTGAATTTGGCTCATTTAGCACACTAGTTGAATTCTAGCATAAAATCTATTACACATGTAACTCCTAATTCCTATAGGTCAACCACGCATATCTTAATCTCTATTTTGAATTTTTTTCCACCTAGGACTATGTTGCATGGCACAACCAAACCTTTCAATTGGACCAAATAGTGCAACTTAGTATGCTCTTTCAAATTTTAGATTTCCTACTTCCAAGATGATCTTCCTTGAATATGATTGTTATCTTGTCAACCCATACACACAATTTTTTTAACTTGAGTATCTAGAGCATGTATTTAAGGACATCATCCCATGTCTGTCTTAGTCAATTTAGTTGTATTACTATAATTTGCACCTCTACTAAGTGTGTTTTCAATCTTTGTGCATTGACAAAAGGATTTGATTGCTATTGAGGAATTCAATAGTCTTTTGTCTACCTTATAACAAAACACACTTCTTTTAAGCACAACCCCTTAATGAGCAAACATGTACAAAGAAGGTGAGTGAGATTTAGGATACTACATTCGTCCTTGCCAAGGTTACACTCCTTAGATTACACTATGTGATATCCCATAGTCCAAGACCAAGCCATTCAACCCATTCTTCTCATTGTTAATAGGTAGAACTATAATCTCTTTTGGAGTCTCATAATCCTAGATCTAAATTCAGATTTCATATTTTAATCTTTTATCATAATGCATCATTCAATTAACAAAATTACAATTAGCATCACCTTAAACTTAGATAAACTCTTTATTTTTTAAAACTTATATTTTTACTATCCAAAGTCAATAATTTAATATTATCTCTTGATTTTTAAAAACTATTTGATTAGCATTGAGCATTTTATTTTCTCTTCATGACTAAATATAAACATGGACAAAGAAATGAATGTGTCCTAACGCTTTAGAAAAAGAAAGCAATGCCAAAAAGCATGAAAGAGAAAAGAATATTAGTACAACGTTTTTAGTATTAATACAACGTGAAAATGAAAAATGAAACTCATTCAGAATCAAAATAATTTTTGAAGTGACCTCCTGTAAACAAAATTCACAGAGTGTTAGGCATGAGGTGCTCAGAATTTAATTTTCATTAATCTTAGATTTTTAGTTTTTTGGTATTGCAATCTATAACTGGAAATTTTAGCGTAGTAGGCGTCGTGTACTATCCGCAAAGTATAAAAATTATATATATATAAATAAATATTAGAAAAAGATAAATAAAACTGAAGGATAAACTTAGATATAAGCAGTATTGAAAAAAACTAGTTCCATTGGCTGTTTCTGGAGTGAACTGGGCTGTTTCTGGCTCTTTATTGTGGGCTTGCTCACCGGAAAAGTCTCACGCCTGAGAAATTGTCTCACGCACCGGAATTTTGCTGGCCGGAATCACTGAAATTGGTCAGCTAAAAATACGTACCCATTTTAAGTCTAACTGCACTTCACAATAGCGCCGGCAAAAACTGCACTGCACTTCTTTAACGGCACCATTCGATATCCATGCAAAAAAAACATAACTGCACTTAACAACACTGCCAGTGGTAACCTCATCGTCATTGTAATAAAAGCTCTGTAGCTCTTTATTTACCGTGAATGAATTGAAGCGGCATCGCAGTTACTGTGAATGGATTGGAGCAGCAACCGAAAGAAATAGGTGTTAATTTTTGGGTTTGGTTTTCTCCCTAGGTCTCTCTTACATTAGATTTTGCATACAGTTGATTCTTGAAATTTACTGGGTCTGTTGGAATTGTATTGTTGTTAAACATCTGGAATATATTGCGTAGAAAGGGGATTGGGACTTTGCTGTTACGTATTTGGCTTTTGGCTAATGGGTTGATGAGTTGGAAAATAGAATTGTGATCATATTGTTGTTGAGTATTGGAATATATATTTCTGTAAGTAGAAAGTGTGATTGAGAGTGTATTACTGTGAAGCATCTGAAATATAAATGTCTTTAAATTTACATTTTCTCGATAGGCTATATGTGTACAGAATTTTCGTCAGCCTTCCCATTTTTAACCCTCCCGCCTCCGGTTCCCGGTTGGAAAGGACCCGTCCCGTGAAATCCGTAGCATTTCACTTTCTCCTATCGTTCCGTTATTGGTTTGCCTAAATCGATGCGTGTGACAATACCCTTTACACAAATCCGCTTTATTTTCCGTCATTCATTTCATTTCTTCGCTTATCATCAGCGACCAATTTCAGCAGATTTGGCGCCCCAGGGGTTCGATCTCGCGACTTTCCTATCTGTTAAGGTAAAATTTTATTCTGGTATCTTTCGCTGCGCAGCTTCATTTTTAGGGTTTAATTGTAGGAGGTCAAATAATCTTACACAAAAAGTTCTGCCTGTAATTATCGTTGCTCCTTTGCGTTCGATTCGACTTGAACGCTGTATATTTTCTGCGACGGATCTTCAGATATTGATTTGTGGCCGTTGAAGATCTTTGGCTTTAATAAGCCGCAGGCCACATGTTCGAATCTCACCGCTTTTGAACATTGACAGAATGTTTCTATTTTTTTAACACTTATTTAGCCCTCTGTGCCTTTTATTTCTTTCCGGAGCTTCGATTTGTTGCACGCGTGAGAGCAAAATTGAATACATGGGGCGGTTTTTCTTTTTTGTTAGGGTGATTTTAGTAAAGATTGTTGTTTAGGCTATAGTCCATCAAGTTTTTGATAGATAAATATTTACTCTTTACAGTTTTCAGAACATTGAAACCCTCATTTTGAATCTTTGGCCGGTGGTCGGAGTTTTAACTTGTATTAGGGTAAAATTGGATAAGGCATTACCAGTTCGGGTTTTGCTAGGGAAAGTTCGTACAAGGTGTGCATTTTTAGGATTTTATGGCGCAGATTTGATCTGGCGGTAAATAACATTGGTGCTTTTCCTTGCCGCTGTCGCTGGACCTATTTATAGCGGCACAATTGCTGGTATTATAACTAAAATGTTTACAAGTGATGTCACCAGATTAAAAAAATTAGATTTCTCCAGCGCATTATTATCTGTTTGAATTGCGAAGTTAGGCTTTGGAGCTTGGATATGTTGCATGTGTTAGGCCGAAATTAAATATGCAGGGGGATTTATGCCAGGGTAAGTTTTCGCAAGATTGTTGGTTCGTGTTTCTTGAAACTCTTGGTGTTTTCTTCCTCTCGGAGTTTTTATATTTGTTGGAGTGGGCATCGGTTTGAGATTTTCACAGGTAAACACATTTCTTAAAAATCTGAAATTGATTGATGAAATTTTCCACGGATGTTTGCTCATGCTTTGATGGCCGAGTTTCTCAATTTGGCGCAATGCTTGGATAATAAGTTCACAGGTTTTTAAAACTATCAACAACAGAAGCCATTTTAATTTTCTGCAGGTTGTATTCTGTGAATTTTTTTTAGATGAAGCCCGAAGTTTGGATTTGCTGCATGTGTTAGGGCGAAGTAGAATATTCTCTTAGGGTAAGTTTGCACAAATTGCTATTTTTGAATTTTGCCACTCAAAATTGGTCTGAATAATTGTATGTTTGCATAGTTTGGCGCAATGCATGGGATTATAAGGTTTGAGGTTTTGAAGTTTTGCAATGATGGAACCTGTTTCAGGGGCATGTCACTAAAATAAGTTTTTAAGGTTTCTACAGTGTGTGTTTGTTTTTAGAAGGTGCAGTTTGGATTAGTTGCATTTGTAATGGTGAAATTAAATAACCAGAGCAAGTTTGTGGTAGATTGTTATTTTAGTTTTTCAAGGAACAGATTTGGTCTGGATAGTTATATTGGTTTTTTGTTAGTGCTTCCACGATTTGGCTTTTCTAGTTTAGCGTAGTGATTTTTATTATGAGTTTCTAGGGTACTATTACCTTACCTTTGAAGGTCTGGTATTTGAGCTGTATGGTAGTCTGCCAGAACAAAACTTTATTGATTTTGATACAACATACCACTTGGACTTTGTTAAACAATGAGATGCATGCAACATTTTTTCACATTCAATTTGGGTTTGTTTTCAGAGGGCGGAGTCTCTTGCACAAAGTTGGAGGGGTCTGATAATAATGAGAGAATCACCTATTGTTGACATTAATAGAATGTCTTTATATCTGTATTTCTGATAAATTCACACTTTCTTTTGAATTCTTTCTTATGATTGTATGTTCTTTATTTTACAAATGGTTGTATGCTCATTGAATGGCTTTATAATTTCCCGTACTATAAGATATATTTTTTTTTTTTGTATTGAAAACCTTTTATCATGCCTTGATCCTGTAAACGAAAACTTTTTTAATTTATTGTTTTATCCATTTTGTTTGCAGAAAAATTGTGAATCAAAGGTTTGAACCGTTCTGTTTAACGTTATGGACTTTGTGAATGATGATGGAGAAAATGCTTGCCCACTCTGCATGGAGGAAATGGACCTGATTGATCGTCAATTGAAACCTTGCAAATGTGGTTATGAGGTTAGCCTTGTTATTATGTTCTTCCAAATTGAATGGTTTGGAGGTCTTAACTGTCTTTTTGTAATAAAACTTGTATTTTATCTTATTGGCTGATTAGTGCTGTCTTGTTCTAGATAAAATAACAATTTGTTTTATCCAACTGTTTAGTTGTATGTAAAAAACCGTGCTTACATACCTTTGGCACATAATTCCTGATTTAATTTTTGGAGTTATTTTAGTAGCTTAGTTGTTTAGTTTATGCAAAATAATTGTTGTATTAAAGTTATATGTTATCTGCCCAGATATGTATTTGGTGTTGGCATCATGTTATGGAAATGGCTGAGAAGGAGAACACCGAAGGGCGCTGCCCTGCTTGTCGGACACCATATGACAAGGAAAAAATAGTTGGAATGACAGTCAGTTGTGAAAGGTGAGTCACTAGTATATATATCTTCAAGATAATCTATATAAAATTTGTAGTCATTTATTTTTTTCAATTAGCAAACATAAAATAAATAAAATATCATTGTCTGAGTTATTAGATGGGACAAACAGAAATTATTGTAATTAAACAATGAAAATAGAATTTTGTGATACTGTCCACTCTTTAAATCTTCCTTGCAAAATCCTCTCATTTTGTTAAAACTTTGGTGCAACAAATCAGTTCATTGGACAGCTATTTCTGGTGTAAAAGATGAAATCAAAATGAAGTTACAGAACTATATTCTTATATTGGAATCCAGTTATTTGTCATGTTTCTAATTACCTTTACTTTATAATGATGCAGACTTATGGGTACATGTTCTGAAAAACGGCAGAAGTCACATAAGTCAAAGGAAAAGGCATCTGAAATACGAAAACATCTCGGTAATGTTTGAGTCATTCAGCGGAACCTTGTCTACATCATTGGGATACCATCAAATTTAGCTGATCAAGACGTATATAATTTGTTGCCCATCTTTAGAAGATTGAGTTGCACTTGCATAGGTTTTTAAGAAGGGTGAACAGTGCATATTCTTTGTTTCCTTTCTGTGCTTTTAATCTTTATATAACTGAGACTAGTTACACTGAGGTTGAAGCTCATACTACCAGTTTTTGAAATTACGCCAAGCAGATTGTAATCTTTGTGATAGTGTTGTGTTTTTGTTAGAATACTTTTTTCCTTGTTATTATTTTTAATTTAAGAAACATGCTCACACTTTTATTTGTAAATTTTTATGTTAGTGTTTAAACAGTTCCTGTCTTTCAAGTAATTGATAGAATTCTCTCATAGAGACCAAAAAAACTTAACCAAAGGCATTGGTTCTTTGCAGACTCTTGAATGTCGAGAGTTCTTTGGGCAGTATGGGAAGGTTTTGAAAGTTTCAATTTCAAAGTGTAGCGCTAGTAATCAACATTCTAGCAATAATCCAACTTCGAGTTTGTAAGTTAAAAGTTTTCTTTGTCATGTGATAGCATTAAGTAGTACAATTGTTGGTATGAGCATGAAGTTGTTCGCGGATGCAATATTTTTGGGATTTGAATCTTGTTTTATTATGACAATGAAAATTGTCTTCTTCTACTATTAAGCATTTTGTTTTGAATACAACCAATGAACAAAAGTTTTATGTTTTAAACTTATGAGCTAGAAAGTTAGAAACTGAACTCTAAGGACTTCCGACATTCATAGAATTTGATTAGATATCTAAGATATCATTAATAGGCTCATGTTTAATGTGATTTTGGGTTATCATCAAACAATCATTTTTTCAATTTTATGTTGCCTTTTTGGTTTTTAACCCTTCCGACATCTAGCTCCCAGTCGGAAAGGACTTCTCCTCCGCCTATCGGCTCATCATTGCATGTCACTACACATAACTGCGAGTTATATCTAATGTGAAAAAAGCATATGGAATAATGGAATAATTGCTTTGATGAATTAATAGATGAGCATATAAAGTTATGAGAAAAAGAACACTTGGAACTGCTCATAGAAATATTATATTCTATAAGTAAAATTTAATTATTATGGTTATTGTAAAGATCTATTGTCTAATGTTTAGTTTAAATTTTATCATTTACACAAATTAAAATCCACATCCTATAGCAATATCATGCGAATGATTGATATCTACTTCGTGGTAAAGTCTTTGTTGCTTAAGTAGTTTCTACATTGTTTTTTATTAACAGTTGTTATTACATTTTAGTAAGGTGCCTACATTTGTTTTGGCTAAACAAATCTTTGTTATTTTTTTTAGCTTGGTGAAAACTGTTGAGTAATAATAAAAATAAGTAGTTATTAAGATTATATTGAATGCAATAAATATATGAAATATTTTTGTAAAGATAATAAAATTAATATTTGTAATTATTATATAGATTTTATCATGTGAAATTCTGGTTTGCTAAGTTAGACATGCCACTTCTGTTATGGCACCTCAAGTTTTCTTTAAAGTTCCCCTTATGCATGACTTGGTCTCTTTTACATCTACTTGTCTTGGTGATGTTTCTTGTGCCTCTCTTAGGCTTTCAAATGCCTTGGTGGGTAGAGTTGTGCTAGTTTGCAGGCAGCTCTTATTGGAAGATTCTTTGGTCTTCGACCAATCATAGTTGTCATTTGTAGTTAGAATTCTTCAAGTCAACTTTGTGTTGCAGCTTTGTTAAATGGGCTGTCTTTGTAACTTGTTTATTTTTTGGCATCTTTTTTCACCCTTTATTGGTTGTTGTTCCATGTCCCTTTTTTTTTTTTAGTAAAAGGGTTTGGGATCCTTCCAAAACCTGTCTCCAATTCATAAATGTACTCAAAAGCAATTACCTTAATATTAATAATTTATATAATCTTTTTATTTATAATATGTTGATAAATAGAAAGTTAAACTATAAGATGTATTTTTTTGTTTTATTTCATCTTGTACAAAATTACATTAAATTAAATGTGTTGCATTATAATGTAAAACAATAGTATAGTTTGATATATAAAATTTTGTCCATCTCTAAAGATTTTGCAATAAAAAATGTTTTTTAAATATTTTAGAATTATAAAAATATACTATCATATATTTCCATACTATTGGTATGTTTAGTTTCAAAATTTATTTATTTTTTCTTTTCCTTACTACAAATTATCCTTATAAATAGATGCATTCTCATGGTATTGTTACCATTTATAAATAATTTTGATTCAGAGAGCAAGCATATATTTAAAGGGGGATATATTTCTTATGGAGATAAAAAAAATCTTATTTTGTAAGGATTTACAGATTTAAAGAACTAGTTGATTCAATTTTTTTTTAGAATTTAGTGTAATTATAAAGATGTATTATATCATATGTGTATATATGATTGATATGGACAATTCAAAAAATTTGCACTTTTTTTCTCTTTCTTACCATGAATTCTCCTTTTAGATGTGTGCATCTTCTATAAATTATTTCAATTTAGGGTGGGTGGACATTTTCATCAAGGAAATACGATCCTAAATGTGTATTGCTATGAAATGAATTAAAGAATTGGGACATTGTGGTCAATGTGTCTATCCTTTAAAAAAGGAATTGAGTACTGATATAATGTGTTCTTTATGGTGTATTGCCTGGTTCACATGACCATTTGGATCAAAAAATATTAGTGAGAAGAAATTTGTGGGATAATAGGAGGTTGGTAGACAATTTTGAACTTTTAGCTTGTTACGAGCTTAGAGATTGGAATATTTGTTTAGTAAAGTCAGTTTAGGAGAACTGTCCATACTTTCATTCTCAATTAAAGAATTATTGAGACTTAATTCAACTAGTTCATTTTCTAAACAGTGTTTGCTCCTATTTATAATTATATTTCTAAATATTAGATATATATCTCAATTTACAAATATAATGTTGTTTTTATGAATAATAAATATGTCTTGAATCATAAAAAATGATTATACATTAAAAAAAATCAATATTAATAGATGTAAGTTATAAATTATAATATATATCTTACCTCAAAAATTTCAAAATATTTGATAAATTATTAAATATCTGAATAAATTAAATAATTATTTTAAACTATTATATTAATCCTAATTAAATTATTGATATCCTACCTCAATTTAAAACACAATATAAAAAATACATTAAAATTTACAACATCATACTTTATTTTATTATCTATATTTTACTTTGATTTGTGAATAATTATTAGAGCTTTCCATAATTATTAAAACTACCAACTATATTTGCATTTTATAAAAATATATATGATAATATGATATAATAATAAAAAAGGTATTTAGACTTAATCTAATGCTTATATAGAAAACAATTAGAAAGCTCAAATTTTGGCATTTTTTAATGCTATCCAAACTAATAGTTGAAAAATATTCCATCATTTTGAAGGATCGATCTTTAAATTTTTCCATTACTCCATTATGGTCTAATACATTAACTTAAAGTTTAGGATTAAAATTTTGAAATTACATTTTAAAGAATTTTGGAAAGAAATGGATGGGAATTTAGGATTAGAAAATAATTTTATATTTAATAAAAATAAATTCAAAAAAAAAAATTTAATTGTTAAAATTTTGTTTGAAATTTCAAGTATAAAATAAAATTATATATCATTAGAATATAACATTTTAAATTTAAAAGTGTATAATTGTTTTGATAATTATAAAACTGGAAGGGCTAATATCCATTACAAAGCAGCCATCGAGGCAAAAGAGTGGAGGTTCCCAAAACAAGAGACCTCTAAAAGCAAGACTCATGAGGAGTGAGATAGGATAGGACCATTAACAACCAAATATTTTGACCAGAGCTAGGAACCGATTATAGAACATCTATAGAGAAAAGGAACCGCAACAACAAAAGACCAGCCCAAAACATAATTGGGAAGGAAACACCCAATTTAAGACCCCACCTTGTAGAAACAAGGAAAAACCAATGACACCCAACAACAAGAACACTGCCCAAAGGGAAACAACCTCCAAAAAACACTAGGACTTCCACAAAAACCCTTCTGAAACAAGAACAAAAACCAACTTTAGAGAGAGCAGAATCCATTCACAAGAATAAACCACCAGTCACAACCAAAGAGGGTTGGACCAAGAACCCACCATCATCAATTCTCTACCACACAAGGAGAAAGGAAAAGCTTCCAAGAAATAGACTAGAGGGGACAATGACCCTTTACAACAACTCCCAACACCAACAACAAAACCAATTTCCACCTTAATAGGAGAATTCTCCACCTCGATGGGAGAAGATGAAGGAACAGTTGAAGAGCAAATGAAATATCACAACCTAGATGAGAGCACCAAAAAAGCTTTAGAATCTCCAATAATAAGATCCCTTTTCCCCAAACACACCCATGTTGTCAAAAAGCCCAAAAACCACCACCAAAGGGGCACACTCCACCTCAAAAGGAGTAGGGAGAATTCCAATAAGAGGGCAGAGAACCACCAAAAACTTCCACAAGAACACTAGGGGTGGAAACCCCCCTATTATAGCCCTAACAAAAACCACACCAGAGCAAAACCCAAAATCCTTTGACCAATCTCCACCTCAAAAGAAGAAAGCCCCACCTCAACAAGGGTAGCTGAGAAGAGCTAAGGTAGCCAAATGAGGCCCACCAGGGAAAACAAATCCTAAAAACCAATGGGATTAGGGGCAGCCAAAACAAACCAGGGGTGAAGCCCACCAAACCAACCAAAAAAACATGGGAAAAGAAGGAAAAAAATTCCACATCAACCAAACCCCAAAGAAGGCTTTCAACATCAACATAGCAGATATTAGCTAGAACTAGCACAAACAAAATAACCCAATAGAATGCATCCCACAACTCCACATAGTCTCAAAAGGAAAGATCCAAGATAAAAACACCACCACAACACCATATACTATAAGAATGAGAATCCACATAGCATAGGCCAAAGGGGCATGAGAGAGGAGCACAAGCATAAGAACAACAACCAAGATGTCAAATAGAGCAAATAAAATTCCCTGAGAGCCATAGGAACAAGTAGAAAACTTTGCATTAACCCACACTAAAGTCATACAAACCTCAAGCCAAATAAAATTCCACAAACAAAGAAACCACTCACATAAATGAATGGCAGAAGCCATGAGCTACAGACCAAACCTCCCATGAACCTCCACATTAGAGCCACCCACCAAGAAAATACTAGAAGGGAACAAAGAAACCAACATCTCAACAAGCCCAATCGCTAGGACCTCCAGAAAACCCACCACCAAGCACATGTACTGATGGTAGGAAGTGATAGAAACAAGAATGACCATGATGCATCCTATAATGATGACCCACAAACCTAGCAAGGCCATGTTAAAAAACAAGATCCATACATGAAGGAAACTCCCAATGAATCACTGCAAACCCAAAAGAAGAGCAATAGAAATGCTTGAGATAGCCACCAATCGATGACCAAGAAAGAAGTAGTAGACCCAAAAATGCAAACTATGACTAGGTCCCAAACCATCGAAATTCCAAACAAAGGGGCTAATAGTACAAAATAAATAGACACTAAAAGAGTAGCCAATGCCTGAGATAGAGGATGAGCAATAGATACCCCCAACACCATTTGGATCTTCATCCCTATTGCTAAAATTGTCTTCCTCATTCAAAAAACCCCTCCATGTGAATTCCTGCCTCTGTCTCCACACTCCATTCTTCATCAAAGTTATACTAGTAGTTGCATGCACCAACATGCAACAATCAGCCGATAGGGGTCCACCGCAAATGGGAGTTTACTGGGAAGCAAGAAAGAATTTTTTTATTGTAGTGCAATGTGAGGTAGAAATACTGAGAAATATTTGGAATTGTTTGAATGAGTCAAAAAAGGGAAAGCATGCTAATAAGCAAATATGGAATAACACAAGGTTAGTTTATTATAGGAGGTGAATCTCTAGTTTTTGGATTTTACCAAGGAAAATATTCATGGAGTACATTGTAATGAAAAAAGATGTTGACAAATCAATTTATATATTCTTATGGATAATTAGATGGGTAGATAAATTAAAGAAAAACTATGTGTGGATTAAAAAATATGAGTTTGACTCACATAACTTGAACAAGTTATAAAGCATTGTGACGTAGAAAAATGGACGCTTGATAAATTGGGCTTAACAAGGCCTTGATTTAGTGATTGTGAGGAATTTTTATGCATCCACATGGTCTTGGACCCTTGCAAATCAAATAAAATGCATTTATTGATGTCTTGTGAATGTGTTGTGAATTGTTGTAAGAAATTTCTACACTTTTCTAGACTCTTCTTATCATAATTCATCTAAATATCACCTTTTTATTCATTACCAAGTCTTATTTTGAAGTGTTGTAAAGTATTGTAACAAGATTTCATGCTTTTCTAGATTTGTCTTCACCATTTACAACTTTCTTATGACTTATTTGTCCCCTTCATGCACTATAGGTCCTATTTAAGTGTATTTTTTAATATAAACCTGAAAAATGACATTAAATGCAAATTAATTTTTACCACCCTCTTAGAAGCCTAGGGTGGGACCCATTTGCCATGGGTGGCCAATGAGTCCCCATTGGCTTCAAATTCAAAATAATTCAAAATTCCTTTTGATTTTTTATTTCTAAATACCTTATGTTGGCCTGTGATGTATTATTGGAAAATTAGGCCATAATTGTGTATAAATAATTGTTTTTCCCTCATTCTAAAGCCCCATTCATCATTTAATTCACTCAAGAATTCATCTACTAGTGCATTCAAGTATTCAAGCATCCTTTCATCAAGCAACTATCAAGCATTCTAGAACAACCATTAGCACATCTTTAGACTTCATCCACAAGGGTTTGGTAAGTTGATAACACTTGCATGTTATTTTTTTTATCGTTCTCTTCATTATTCATTTCATTATCAAGGGTTTGATTATCCAAACTTGGGTTTTGACTAAGGAAAACCCCTATACTCTAACCCTTAACCATTTTCCCCCTTTTGCATGTGTGTTTGTAGAATTTTGTATGCAGATTGGTCAAGAAAATAGGTGTTGAAAGGTGGTCAACGAGTCAACAAAGAGTTTCAAGTCTACATCAACCTATTTCAAGCTTGGAGACAACCTACATGCTATTTTTTGTAGATTTGACTCCATCAACCTGACAAGACAAGCGTAGATCTAGAGCTATAGGATTGACTTATGATTTCACAAAATTTTGGAGGAGGACTGATTATCCATTAGTGGTGAATGAGTCCCACATAAAGGATGAAAATTTGGATTTTGTCATATTCCAATTCCCAGTTGTCAGAAAGTAGTTTCCAAGTGTTTTTGTCAGTAGCAGGACTGATTCACCACCAGTGGCAAATGAGTCCCACTGGTGATTTTCCTTGATTTATGTTAGATTCAAAAACATTCTAGAATCATCAGTCAACTTCCAGGTGCACTATTATTTTCCTTATTCAGTTCTATTTGCATTAGTTTTCATTTCTATTGCATTTTTAACATACATCACTACGTTTTCAAACCATTTCTATTTCTTAGGTTTTGTATTCATAACTAGTCAATTTTATCAAATAGTTGCATTTAGATCATTGCATTTAGTTGTTAGAATCCAAGATCACCTGCATGCAAGATGGATACCTGTCACATGCAAAAGATATGAAGAACCGAAAAAGATGTTCTCTGTAAACCTCTCAGTAAAAATGCATTAAGAGAATCGATTATTACAAAGTGATCAATCCTTATGAAGGAGATCAAGAAACCCTAAAAGGGAAACCCTAAATGAAACCCTAGTGTGCACTTAATAATTAATAATTAATTATTAATGTGCCTAAGTTAACAAAATAAAGAGGAATAAGTGACTTAATTAATTAATCAATGTGATGTAATTAATTAAGCATAATAACTTATAACTCTAACACCCCCCCTTAAGATGAACTTAGGAAGAAGCTAAAACACTAGAATAAGATGCATGAAAGCAAAGATGGGTCCCAGAACTAGGCCTGATCAGGTACCCATTTACAAATGCAATAATGAGTAAGAGAAGGAAAAACCCAGTGGGACAAAACCCCCCTTACAATGAGATAACATGTTGCAAAGAAGCACTGGAAGAACTCTGTAGAGTAACACTGGAACTTGATATAGGCAAGCAAGGAAATATTCTTCTGTATACTACTGAAACCGGATGAGAGTCACTGATTGACTCAAGGAATCATGATAAAGCAACAAAAGACCCAATGCCACGGAACACTCAAAAACTCCAAACAGGAACAACTCTAGAATCTGTGAAGTAGCAAGCAATTATTGAATGATGTATTACTAAAAATGAAGTGCAAAGATGCAAGATGCACTCTCCCAACTGCCAAAACATCCAAGTAATCGCCAAACAACCCATTGGGCCAAATATGGACTAAGTGATAAACCTGGGATAGATACAGAAAAAGTGCATGGACAGCAACCTAGAGCTCCTCAATACCTTTTCGACGCTTCAAACGAGGCGAAAAACGAAGATCGTGGCAAAAAGTTATGAGCTCGGAAGCATAAAAAGTACATCTGACTTCAAACAGCAATAAATATAGGAAAATAGTAAAATACTGAAACATAAACAACACTACTAGAAAGTGCTCAGAACCAGCTTTCCGGCGATATCTCGTTTGCCTGATTTTGATACCGTATGCCTAAGTTATGGCTAAAAGAAAAAACTACTCTTTTAGGGCAAACTAGGGTTAGGAGGGCAAAGAGGGGCCGGCCGTACAGATGACGTCATGCTGACGTCAGAAAACATGAGCATAAAATTGATGGCCATCTGACCGTTGGGGCAAAAAATTGACCCCCCCTGTAAAAAAATTTCGGCCCTTGGTCATGCATATGACCGCGGGCTAGTGTTGGAAGGGTTTGGGGGCTGAAAATTCGGTAGCTCCTGGTCGCCATAGAACCTCGGCCTGGCTGCACAGAGCCCGTGGGGACTGGCGGATGGAGACCGGTCGTAGATGTGACCATGCGTAGGGAAGCAGAGCCCTCAAGGGCTAAACCCGGGTGGTGGACCGGCTGTGTTCGCTGGTGGCGGGTTGCTGGAGGCGCTGGAAGGCAGGAGATACAGCGGCAGTGGAGTTAGGGTTGCCACCGGTGGTGGTGGCTGCTGGGTGGCTGCCCGGTGGCCGCCGGGTGGCCGCTCGGCGGCGATTTCCTCATAACTGGCCGCGCCCCTATTTTCAACAAAAATTCCAATTTTTTAATTTTTTTTTGAAATTTTTGCATCGATCTACATGCTGGGAGGCTGTACGGCCTCCCAGACAAATTTTTTTTGCCTCCCGGATCAACTTGCACCAAAATGGATGATTTGACAGGCATTTCTAGGGTTTTGGGACGTTACGAACGCGATGGCGACGTCCGTTTGAGCCCATAGTGTCCCGAAAAAATGGCTATCCCCAGATCTTGCAGAAAAGATGCCTATGGAAACCCTTGCACCCGAAACTCAAAAAGAGGCCATATCTTCAAATCACAAACAAGCAGCTACAAGTCTGGAGCTCTGATACCATGTTAGAATCCAAGATCACCTGCATGCAAGATGGATACCTGTCACATGCAAAAGATATGAAGAACCAAAAAATATGTTCTTTGTAAACCTCTCAATAAAAATGCATTAAGAGAATCGATTATTACAAAGTGATCAATCCTTATGAAGGAGATCAAGAAACCCTAAAAGGGAAACCCTAAATGAAACCCTAGTGTGCACACTTAATAATTAAAAATTAATTATTAATGTGCCTAAGTTTAGCTTAAGTAATAAAGAGGAATAAGTGACTTAATTAATTAATCAATGTGATGTAATTAATTAAGCATAATAACTTATAACTCTAACATTAGTAATATTTTAGTCATAAATTCCTAATTTGAGTGAACCATCCTAGCATTTTAGGTGCACATCTCTCCTTTTAGGTGAAAAACCCTAGAAGAGCTAGAGCCATTTGTGCTCCCTAAAATCTATGGTTCATTTTGGTGGACCTGCATATTGAACATTTATCTTTTTGATTAAATTTTCATCTTGCATCCTAGCTTTCCTTTGCATGAAAATTCAATTATGTTTTGGTTTTTTTTTTGCATCCTAGGATTTCTAAAATTGCATTAGTGAAAGACTCGCAGATTTCATTTTTTGCATATCATCCCATACAAAAAACTAAAAAATCTACATTTGCATCTGAAAAGCATAAAAATCACTTTGAATTTTCTAAAAAACACAAAAACATCTCATCCCTGGACTCATTTTCCACCTTGGGCGAATCAATCCAATTAGACATTTCATACTACATTTTCAAGTATTTTCTGAGTATTTCCTGCATTACAATTTCCCATTGTTACTTTCTATTATATTTTACAGATTGTCTATTTTATCATCTTTCTTGCATTATAATTCATTGTCATCATAGCTTTTTCCTTTAATAAGTTTTGGAATTCATTGAAATCCTTAGTAGACATATCCAATTGTGCCTTTGGTTGTGATCCTGATGACCTTCAGTTTCCTCATGCTCCTTCAACTCCTCATGATTTTCCTCCTCGTGAAGTAGACATCATTGGAGATGATGATGCTAGCATGAAAAATTTCTTAAATGAATGTCTCAATAACCTTGAAGCCAATGCAACCTTTTATCCATCCCTAAAGACACAAGATCTTCCTACCATGACACCTCCTGATACATTTAGTTATATGCATCCTGAAACAAACAATGGACCTAAGTTCCCTTCATTAGGTGGACCTAGTTCCTCTACACATTCAAATTCACAACCCTTCTATGCTCATAAAGTTACAAACACACCAATCAACCTTGAAGAAACCTATGGCAAGGGTTTTAGCATTCTCAACAAACAAGGATGTAATACTACAAATGAACATGAAATAGATAAATTTTTTGAACAAGTAACTACTAAAGGAAGCACAAAGGGGATTAGGCTATCAAGATCCCCCTTAGGACAATCAGCCTCTTAGTGAGTATCCACACCCTTGTCTTGATGGCACAGTAATCCTTATCTCTCCCCTTAACTTGAACATCCTTTTTCCCCGTGAAAAACCTTTGAACAATAACAATGATAAGGATGCAAGGATCCCCATGGATCCTCCCCCTCCATCTATCCATGAAAGAGGTGAATCTAGCAAACAAAAATGACCATACAAAATTCAAAAGATTAAATTTCCTCTCCATCCACCACCTAAATGTGAGAGAAGACTTCAAATACTTTTGAACCAACGTTTTCTACTATTACCACCTACAAATAGGTTGGTGATCCATCCTAAATTTTCAAACATACCATTTTGCAAATATCATCGTGTCCTTGGATAGCACAATGAAGAATGTCATACATGAAAGGAAATACTAAATTTGTATCACTTTATTGATACCGACTGTTATCCTATCAATACTTAAACCAAAATCCACTCACATTGCCATAGTTGTAGAATTTTCTATTCTCACTATTGCATAATCTTTCCCATCACCTAGCTTGGCTCCTTCTTACAGTCTTCCACTCAATGGGGGGCAAGGAGTTGATAAGCCTTATCCTAGTAATGCATTTTCTCTTGTCTCTTAACTATTTCATTTAAACCTTCCACTTATACTACTTGAGTTTGTGAAGCCAATAACTCAGTTAAAGGTTGACTTGCATATGCCTTACTAGCATTTTTATTTTATTTTCTTTTATTTTTGTGTGTATTGTGTTCCGGGCTGTATTGTTTGTTTGATGTTCCCTCTCTTTGTGTATTTCCTCTATTTGTACCTCTCTTCTTCTATCTGTCATACATTGTTTTTTTCTTTTTCTTTTTTGTGTTGTGTTCTTCTTTTGGGGATGATGCAAAGCATAGAGACAACCTAAGTCTCTTCCATGTTGACCTAAAATGTCCTTCTTATTTTCTTGTGTTTTCCTTTTGGTGATGATGCAAGGCATTGAGACTGAAATGTCTCCTTCATGTTGACCCAAAAAATTTTGCTTTTTCTTTTCCTTTTCATTTGCTTTCACTTTCCTTTATGGGATGATGCAAAGCATCAAGATTGCAATGTCTCTTCCATGTTGACCAAAAATAAATCTTTATTTTTCTTTTCTTTTTCGCTCTCTCTGTGACATTCTTTTCATTCTATGTATTCAGGGAATGGTGACAATTTTGAGCTCTTTCATTAAAAACATTGCAACAACGAACATGTCTCTTCCTTAGCCACTTCATCTTCTATATCCTTCACCACTTCTTGCTACAATAGTTTTTCTTGTGCCTTCATCTTGGATTTGTAGTCTCTGTACCTAGTAATAATTGTGAATATCTCTTTGCTCCTTAGTGTTACGGTGATCTGCAGTCTGGTTCTCAATTTGGTTAGAGCAACCTCAAACTATTTTAGAGTGTTAGACCTCCTATTTTCTTCAATTTTAAAGGAATTGAGGTTGACTTTCAATCTACTGAGATTTGAGAAAGATTCTTTGGTCATTGTGGTAGGATTTACCATCTCCTTATTGAATACTTCTTTGAATTTTAGACAAATTTCCTTCGAATCCAAAATTTTCTCATCAAACTCATTAGTTATGAATTTTAGACAAATTTCCTTCGAATCCAAAATTTTCTCATCAAACTCATTAGTTATCTCTAATTTTAGGTCATGAAAATTTCCTTTGATCTCCACCAGCATGTCCAGATACCTTTCGAGTGCTCCATAAATCTCCTTTACCAGGCTATCATAAATGCTTAATTTCCATTCCAATGAGTCGGACCAAGAAGGATCTCTAACTCGTTTGGATCATTCACAATTTGTTCATTGATTAATTTCATTTGATCCATGGAAATCAATTCTTTCACTTCTTGTGAGAGCACGTAGAGGTTGGTCTGATCTTTCTTGACTTGTCGTAGCTTTTTCATCAATTCCTTCCTTTTATCAACAACTTGAGTGTAGAAAAGAAAAAAATTACTAATAAAGAGGATAGTCTCCTGAGATATTTCATCAATCCATTCGCTAACATTTTTGGAATAGCTCAAATTATTTCTAATTAATTGCATTGTAGAACCATCAATAACCTGAGAACTTGAGGCTCCATTGGATATAGAAGGGGGAACTATAGAAGAAACAATTTTTTTTAAATCAAGAACCTGAGATTGCAATTTCACCTTTTCCTTTCTTTCTTCCTTTACCCATTTAATCAAGGAATTGATTGAATAATTAGCCCGATACACATCACCTTCAAGTGTTTGGGGCCCCATATCAACATGTGTGATTTTATAGTCAGCCTCTGTTATCTCATCATTATTTAGATCCTTTATAGGATCTACAATTTTCAATACTTGATTACCAAAAGTAGGTTCAATCAACATTCTCAAAATTTTCTGAGCTTTCTTTGGCCTAGAGGAAATCTGGAGCAACTTCACAACTGTATCTACTCTAAGTGTTGTTGTAGGAGTATATTTTCTCTTTTTCTCTACTGCCTTTTTCAACCATACTAGGGAGGCTTCTACCAAAACAAAATCATTGTTTCCTTGAGAAATTTCCTTAGACTCACCAGGAGTGATGGGTATATTTTCCACTAGGGAAGAAGGTACTTCAAACAAAGGAGGAAAGGTATTGTCTTCAACGATCTGCTTAAAAATGACATCAAAATCTTTAGGCACATGTTTTGTTTGACTGGTATTCTTTTTAGGAGTATGGGTAGATATGCTATCCTATTCACACACTAACTTCAATTTAGTTCTCTTTAGGTTTCTCACCATCACCCCCGAACTGTGAATTTTCACTAGAAGACCTACAAGCCAATCTACTTGATGATGTACGCACTGCAACTGTCTGATGGACCCCTAATTCATTTCTCTAAGATGATTTTGGTTCTTGAGTAGAACTTGTAGCCTATCACCATTTTCCTTCCAACTAGTCCTAAGTTCTTTTCAACACTAGAGCAACTCATATAGTCATATTCAAAACTTCATTTTTACTCCAATCAACCTTGGGATGAGATTTATCAAACAAATTTTCATATTTAGGGTCAATGACCACTGAATCTTCAATTGCACATTCAAGAATCTAGAAAGAAATACCAAAAAATTGTATTTTCTTGAGGGTTAACCTCATATAATCTCTTTTCAATACTTCATTTTCATCAACAAAATCTTCCCAAAAGTCCTCAATATAATGGTTGATGCTAATATGAACTCCCTCCATATAAATTCTATCTTGCAAAACCCTTACTATCAAAATTAGCCCTCATGAATAAATGTTGGAGGTTATACTCTTTAAGAATTCCTTCAACACATTTGACCATTTGATTATTTTTACATGTGAAGGAAGGGGTTGTCAATAGGAAAACATACCCCCACTTCCCCATATTCATGTACTTTACATTCACCATGACTATTTGTCTACAGACCTCTAGGAACACTAGAAAATATTTAGGATATCTAGGCAATTTCAATGATTTCTCAAAACCTCCTATCCTCAAGTAGAAAAACCTATCAAATTCAATATAGAAACTTCCAAACTTTGATACAAAAGACATTGAATTAGGAGAAGACACTTTTTAGGGTTTCCATCCAATTCCTCACAACTTCCATCAAGAATGCATTATTGACAAGGAAAAAAATCCCATTCTAACTTGCTTGGTAAACTGTAGATAAAACTTATATACAAGCATGCTAGAAGTTGGAGATATCTATGGATTTAATCCTGAACAAAAGGATCTTTGACTAGCTATAAAGTATATTAAGTAAGAACAAAGATGGAAGATAACATTTTTTTGGAAATTAACTAATTGTTCATTCAAATGAAAGCAAATTATCTTAGCCCAATCAATGAACACATTCTCATCATAGAAAACCAAAATAAATTGACACACCCATTCTTCAAAAGACTCAATTTTCACATTTCCAACAATGTGATGTAACAAAGCAATGGCATCTACAATTTCCCCTTGAAATGCATTCTCTTAAGTTTGGCAAGTAACTATGACTTAGCTATTTTCTTCGACATCAACCATCCCTTGGCCATATAATTCTTGCACTAGTATTAATTAGCTTTGAAAGATTGACTAGCCACCATAATAGACATTTCCTTTACGGGTGCTCTATTAGGAATCTTTAGCGCGTGGGAAACTACTTCAGGAGAAATTTTAGCAATGACAGTCATGTCCATGGATTTGATTTCTCATGTTTCTAGAATATATCTTCTCTCGCATGCACCTATTAGGTCCACACTTAGCATAGATTCTAAAAAACCCATGGCATGAGCTAATCCACTTTCTAACAATTTTGCGTCGATAAAAAATCTTTTGTTACTTTCGAAACACGCCCAAAATTCCTCTAGCTTAAAGGATCCTAGCTCTGTGTCCCCTACGTCGAGCAAATGATTTCCAATTTTAGGTTGCATGAGCTCACAATACATAAAGGAACACTTGTATGCTTGAAGAAATAATTGCAAATGGTGAAGATACAATTGAAGACTCAATTAAATAAATCCCCACCACCTTAAGTCATGTAAAATGACAAGATGTGTGTTTGGTGTTGAATTAATATGACACTTTATTTTAATCCTTGGTAAAGAAAACCCTAATATTTGCATGCTTTGCAAAAATCCTTGATAAGAAATCTCCAGGTTGTACCGTACACCTCATTAAATGCATAGGTGGCACCTTGAAACACACGATATTGACAACATATCACCTTGTCATAGAAAATTAAAACTTTATAACCCAAAGTCAAGAGTTATGAAGTTATGAAAACCTCCAACTCTCCGACTATACAATAGACCAACACACTTGAGGCTATGAAAGGAGAACAAGTTGGGCCATCAAGAGGTTAGGAAAAACATGAACCTGATGACAAGGTTTAAAGACACTGAGCACTAGTGAGTTAGGTTTCAAAGCTTAAATAACATGTGACAAGGGGTTAGAAACTTAGAGGATCCTACGACAAAGGCTAAAATGAAGGAAAAGACTTTAGACTTGGGCTGAAAGTAAGAAATTAAAGACCAAGGAAGAAAAAATTTAAAACTACATGATACATAGTATACCTACGGGTAACATTGGCTCCAAATGGGGACCAGGATTGATAGGATGAAGAAAATATAGAAACATGGCATAAAGCCTTATTCATTGTGCAACAGATTCACAAATGAGACAAACCAAAAATTGAACAAAACAAACAAGAAACTATAGACAAGAATAGACCTAATGGAACAATTAGTCAAGAAGTTTCAAATCTTTCCCATTGTAGGAAAGAGGTAGAATAGTACCATCAGAATAAGCCAATCAGAAAGCATGATCACCAACAAGTTGCTTGATCAGGAAAGGACCTCTCAAGAGAGAATCAAATTTTTTATGTTCTCCTTTTGCTTCCCTCCTCCTATCCCAGGGAAGAACTGAATCGCCAATTGTAAAGTCTGTTTGTCTAGCCCTTTTATCAAAAACCTTCTTCTACTAATGTTTGGTATTCTTATCCACCACAACCTCTCTTTCTTCTTCCAGCTTATTCAAATACATAATCTTCTTTTCCAAAGCAGTCTGAAATTGTCCATATTTTATAGCCTTTTTTCAATTGAGTGTTGAAATATCCAATGTTGTAGGAAAAGTGCTATCAATTCCATATACTAATTGAAAGTGGGACATTCCAATAGCTCTTTTGCAGGTAACTCTATCAACCCATAGAGCATCACATAAATTTTTATGCCACCCCCTTTGATTTTTGTCAACCAACTTCTTGATAATAGAGATTAAATTCTTATTGCTTGACTTGGCTTTCCCATTGTCTTGCAGATAATAATCAAATGAATAAGAAATAATAATATTATAGTCATAGCAAAAAAGGGTAATTCCATTAGAGGAAAAAGAGCTAGTGTTATTTTTATTGGGTACTCTTAACCTTATCAAAATATTCTCCTTCAGAAAATAACATACGACTTCAGTGGTGGTATGCTTCATTGGAATAGCTTCCACTGATATGATGAAATAGTAGATATAGTAGTCAATATGTGTGTATGTCCCACACTAGAACTCAGGTTAATTAGCCCAATGAAATCCAGACCCCACTGTTTAAAGGGTTCATCAATTACCACAAGTTTTAAGGGTAAAAAAACAAGTTGTGGTCTACTAGTGAATTTTAAACACTTTTCAATTTTTGACACCCACTCATAAGCATCTTTAAACATACCTAGCCAATATAATCTATGACGTAGGATTTTTAAAGTTTTCACAGAAGTGGAAAAATTTCCACCACATGCCTCACTATGAACCCTTGCAAATAATAATCAGATGAATGAGAAAGACTAATACCATAGTTGTAGCAGAAAAGGGTAATTTTGGTAGAGGGAAAAGAGCTATTGTTATCAGTGAAAATTTTCTTAGGAACTCTTAACCTTACTAAAATATTCTCCTTTAGAAAATTACATACGACTTCAGTGGTTGTATGCTTCATTGGAATAGCTTCCACCCATTTGCTAAAATAGTCTATAGCAGTCAATATGTGTGTATGTCCCACACTAGAACTTAGGCTAATTGGCCCAATGAAATCCACACCCCATTTTTTAAAGGGCTCATCAATTACCACAAGTTTCAAGGGTAAAGAAACAAGTTGTGGTCTGCTAGTGAATTTTAAACACTTTTCAAATTTTGACACCCACTCATAAGCATCTTTAAACATATGTAGCCAATATAATTTATGACGTAGGATTTTGAAAGCTGTCACAGAACTAAAAAAAGTCCACCACATGCCTCACTATGAAAAGCTTCCAATTTCTTTTTTTGCTGCTCTTTGTCAATACACCTTAAGAAGGTCACATCCACACCTTTTTTATACAAATTCCCTTCCCAAAGAATGTACTTGTTTTCTTTGAGTTTTAAGTTTCTCTATTCTCTTGATGACAAATGTGATGGGAAGTCACCAAAGGTTAGGAAATAAGATACATTAGAAAACTAATCATTAGTTGTCCTTGTGAATAGTACTAATCAAAACTCTTCTTCTTCAACAACTTCACTCTCAACAATCATTTTAGCCAAAAATTTTCCCCTAACTAGATTAGTGGGTTTAATATCTAGATCGTATTCTTGAATCTGGGCTATCCAAGATCCTCTTTTGTTGCATCCAATATCTTGCTGAGTAAGAATACTTTTCACAGCTATTTCAGGAACAAAAACAATAGTATGAGAATGAAGAATATAGAACCTAAAATTATTGAAAGCCTTCACAATAGCATATGCATGTTTTTCAAGTGGTGAATATTTAAGTTCATACTTCTTTAGAGGAGTGCTCATAAAAGAGATAGGGGCTTCAATACCTTGCTCATTCATTTGTAGTAAGGTGGTTGACAAGGTATGCTCAGAGGCGTAAGTATATATGATGAAATATTTAGTAAAATCAGGATGAACTAAAGTGGGAGCATTTGCAATTGCTGTTTTAATATCTTCAAAAGATTGTTTTCCCTCACTACTCCATTTAAACATTGGGTGATCATCATATCAGAAATGGGACTCCTTAGCTCAACAAAATTAGGAAAAAATCTCCTTAGAAATTTCACCTAACCAAAGAAAGATGTGGTACCATATTTATTGGCAGGTAATCACAACTAAATGATTTCCTTCACTCTCTCTAGATCTATCTTGATTCCATCCTTTGAAATAATGTGACCTAATAATTTTCCCTCAGTCACAACAAAGATAGGATTCTTAGGGTTGAAAGAGATACCTTCTTCTTTGCAACATTACAATACTACTTCCAAATCATGTAAATGACTGGCTCTCTTTTTAGAAAAAAACTGATAGGTCATCCAAATAAATCACTATAATTTTATTCTTGAGATCACCAAAAGATAAATCCATAGCCCTTTGAAAAGTGGCTCTTGCATTAATAAGG
>VDFB02042671.1:0-42339 GCA_007258455.2 Sequoia sempervirens
GATCTTGGAGGATACCCTCCTTGTAGGTCTGTGGGTCTATAAGGTGCTTTATCGGCTTCCTTCATGTGAGAGATCTTGGGGGATGCCTCCTTACAGGTGTGTAGGTTTGTAAGGAACTTTTTGTGGGTTTCCTTCATGTGGGATATCTTGGAGGATGCCTTCCTTGTAGGTTTGTGGGCCTATGAGGCACTTACATTCTTAAACTTTCTTCTCTTCTCTCTTGTATATACCGGATCGAAGATCAACATCTTCTTCATCTTGTGTATATACCCTTCCTCTCCACTTTAGAATTATTCTATGTGTTATTTCTTAATTTGGGGATGATGCATAGTATTGAGAGAACCTTCTACATCGAGGTCTCTTTTACTTTGCTGACTTGAATCCTTTAGTTTTTTGTGTGCTAACATTATTGTCTGGTGCAGATTTTTCTTGCCTAATGCATTTGTTTTGTAGGTCTTCAGCCTAGGGGCATGCTTTTGTGGTTCGAAGAGTTATCTGCTTCCTCTACAGTATCCTTTTGGCATATGATGTTATTTATGTTTAGTAGATTTCCTTTAGCATGCATATTAGCATAGATTCATATGCCTGCTAAAGTGGGAGAAAAATGTATAGTCGTAAAATATCACCCCTCACAATTTCACATACATTCTTGTATCTGCTTTAGTTTTCACTCCCTTAGAACTTGTGTAGGCTCATTTTAGCCCCTGCATCAACCTTTTTCCCTCTTAGGATGCTCCAACAACCCTTTTCAACAGCTACCCTCATGTGTCAGCTTTGCATCGAAACTTGTGCCTTTCCTGTTCATGTCATTTTATAACATGAAATGTTTGGACACTAGTGCATCGTGTGGACTTTTGCGTGCCACGTTAGTGTCCTGCGATGTTTCAACGTTCAAAAGACCGTTTTCATACATTTTTTCCACTTTTCACCTTTTGGTCGGTGGTAATGGCTCGAGCTGCCCTGAAACGGCTTGGGAATCTTCTTTTCCCTCCTTAAAAGTCATCTTTTCACTTCATTTGCAACTCTCTTCTACTTCTAACTTCTCTCCAGCTTTGGCTCTAGCCTTCTACTCTCCATCTCTTGCTTGCACAACTTCAAGCACTCTCCACCACTCTTGGCTCTTACAACTATCTTTCCCTCCCTCTTTACAACAATCTTGGCTCTTGCAACTTCATCTCCCTTATCTCATGCTTGTGAGCATCCTGGGATTCCATATCCCTTATCTATTTCATCCTTACTTGGTGATACAAGTTCTCCTCCTTGAGCGGGGATTTCTTTTATCACCTCTTTTGTGATATGGGTTCTCCTCCTTGAGCGGGGTTTGCTTTTATCACTCATACTTGGTGGTGCGGGTTCTAATCCTAAAGCATGTTTTTCTTTCACCACACGCTTTGTTCATTTCTCTCTTTATCTTCTTGGCTGTCCATGGAGGTGGGAACACCAAAACGGGGGTTTGACTGAGGCAAACCCCTATACAACCACAACACTTTCTCTAGATCTTACAGATGTAGGTACTGAAGATATCTACTAGCTAGAGGCTTCATTACTTGGATTATTGTGAGCATCTTCTTTCCTTTCTATCTCTTATTCTCTTTATCATCTATCTAATTTTATTTCATTTCTATCACTTTCTATTACTTTATCACATTTTTTAAATTCTTAATAATTGGATTAGTCATTTAGCTATTTTCTATGATAAATTCACTTTCTAGTCTATACGAGACACCAACACACCTCTAGGATGCCAGCATGTCACGCTGTCATCCGTATCCCATGCTGTCGTCCTTTGGCCGAGAGCTCATTAGTTTGTCTAGAGAATCTTTTTGACTTGCTCTTTCTAATTCTAGAACTCTCGTGTTGTTCCTTGAGGTAGTTTAGGGTAGTTTGCTCTGTGAGAATCTCTGAATGAAGAGAACTCGTGAGTAGTGAATCCCCCTTCTCTACAACATTGTTACTTGAAAAACTATCTTCTAAAGCACCAAACCTCAAATCCTCTTGACTAAGGTAAACTACCAACACCATCAAAACTCCTTTAGAATCACAAGACCTAAAGCATAACTATAGAGAAATATGGAGCAAAAAAATTTCTCCTAGACACATCTATAATGCATAGTCACACACTGGTAAAAACAACTTGTATTGTACGATGATCAAACATACCATCTCTTGAATACAACATCTTTGAACACCTCTCACCAACACATCAGATTCACATAGGTATATCTTCAACCTAAAAGAAATGTGGAGAAAAACTAAAATACCTCTGTATAACCCAAAACAACACTACAACACATTGTTTCCTCTTTTTATCAAATTTTCTGAAAAGAACTTGGAAACCAAGCACCAGAGACACATCCAAAAAATCTTCATCACTACCACAACCATAAATAGAAGCTTGTCAAAGTGACAAATTTTTTTAACACTAGTAGCTTAAGTGATGAGAACATAATGCAACAAATCAAAGCATAGACAACACCAACTATTTATCTTTAACATCAATCTTCCTCAACACATACAATTGACACCAATGGCAACACAAGCTTGTTGACATCAATGAAAACACCAATCTACACATACTTGCAACAATCTCCCCATTTGTCATTGATGGCAACACATGATGTGAAAATTGATCAAAGAAATAATAGCTCTGAACACACTTGTTTCCTTTTCCATTTTCTCTTTACTCACTCTCCCCCTTACATGTTTCTATCTTCAATTGACTTATCACCTATTCTCTCTCCCCCTAATGACTTGCTCTTTTTCACATGATACTCTCTTGCCCTTTGACATCAATGAAAAAGGACATACTATTTTGCATTATACTCCCCCTTTGACATTGCACAACCTACTTACAACTAATTTGAATATGCCCCCTTAGGAGCACACACCAATCTGCAACAATGTGCAATACCACTACCTACTCCCCTTGAGAGGTAGCCACCAACATTAGTCAAGAATAAAGGATAGATCTTGAGATCCATTGGACTGATGCATATCATTATGCATCTAGTTCAAAGGAGGGGCAATAACCCCCATCTTCTCCCATAGATGCTCAAAAGTATACTTAGGAAGATCCTTAGCGAATATGTCAGCAATATTATCCTTTGTAGGTTCATTCTCCACAACCTTCTCCCTCAGAAAGTGATATCTGATTGAAATGTGTTTTTTCCTTAAATGAATTACTAGATTCTTTGAAATGATTATTGCACTTGTATCATCACAAAAGATAGAAATAGGCTCATCAAACCACTATGATATCCTTCAATGTTTGTCTCATCCATAACACTTGTGTGCAACAAGATGCTACTACAATAAACTCAGCCTCTGCAGTAGATAAAGAAACTGAATCTTATTTCTTAGCCATGACACCAATCTACATCCAAGAAAGAATGCACCACCACATGTACTTTTTCTATCATCCACACAACCAACCTAATTTGCATTTGTGTAAGCACTCAATGTGAAATTAGTATCCTTTGGATACCACAAGCCATGATTCAGAGTGCCCTTTAGGTAGCTGAATATCCTCTTCACTACTACACAATGTGACTCTCTAGGATCTTCTTGAAATCTAGCCACAAGATAAACTATATGCATGATATCCGATCTAGTAATAGTTGGATATATCAGCCCACCAATCATAGATTTTTACTACTCTGATCAACCTTTAGGGATTCATCATTCTTGCTTAACTTGCAACCAGTAACCATAGGAGTACATACCAGTTTGGAGTCTTCCATTCTAAACTTCTTCAACATTTCTTTGACATATTTTAATTGTGAAATGAATATTCCTTTAATTTTTTGACTGATTTGTAGTCCAAGGAAGAAATTCATCTCCCCAAATATAGACATCTCAAACTCTTTTTGCATCTCTTTTGAAAGCTTCTTATACATAGCTTCATTGCCTCCAAAAATTGTGTCATCAACATACACAAGTACAATCAATATTTGATCTTTTTCAACCTTAAAGTAAAGGTTACTATTTGTGGTGCCTTTATTGAATGCTTGTTGTATCCAATACTTGTCAAACCTTGCATACCAAGCTCTAGGAGCTTGCTTCAATCCATATAAAGCCTTCTTCAATCTACAAACCATATTAGGTTTATCTGATAATTAAAATACTTCCAATTGTTCCATGTATATTTCTTCCAACCGTCCATTCAAGAAAGCAGATTTCACATCCATCTGATAAACTTTAAAATCCTTGTGTTGCAAAAGAAAAAAACATCCTGATTGCTTCTATTCTAGCCACTGAAGCAAATGTCTCCTCAAAGTCTATTCCTTTCAGATGTCTAAATTTGGACACTTAATTTATCCAAATTTATCCCTTTTCGTCTAAGCATCCCTTTATCCGCATTAATTAATTAATACTGCTATTATTTAATTAATATCTTTAATTCTGCCAAATCCCTAAGGTATTTAATCAATAATACCTTATCTCTTTAATCCTCCTTCCATCAATTGAATTAAATAAATATTCCATTTATTTAATTCCCCCTCATGTCACATCCTCCATCATTGTTATCTTATCTTAATCCTTCTTCTAATCTCATCATTAGGATGTGCACATGCCTAATCCTTGATTAGGAGGTGTCACATCCTCCAACTTTTGCAAGTTGGCCTCTAATCTCTCTTAGCCACCTAACCATCCTCTAATCCTTCACTAACTAGCCTAATTAACCTCTCAAGGAATTTTTAATTCTTTTTATCCTTCCAAGGAATATTAAATTCTTTTTCTTCCCCATGTCCTTTTTATGACATGTGTCCTTAGTCAACCTTATTAAATTCATTTCTTTTTTGGACAAGGCTCTCCCTTCCCCATGTGAATTTTAATTCACATTTAATCCCCAATGCACCCTTGAATTTAAAATTCCTTCCCTCTTTCTCCATGAGGATATCTCGAGGAATTTTTAATTCCTCACATGTCCTTCCTCACCCACATGGGGACAAGGACCTTCTTTATGAGGAGATCTTGTCCAATCCCAAGGTACTTTGTACCCCCCCTCCATGTCATGTACCATCCTTCCACCTCATGTCCACTTCACCTTTTAGGGCTATATCACATGCCACATGTCAAGATGTGAGGGCTTGTGAGTTCTCAACTCACCTTAGCCCTACATCTTGATATTTGGTGGCTCAATCTTGACCATCCATCTCTTCTAGGAATTCTCAAAATTCCTATAAACCCCCTCTTTTCTCTCATTTTGGAGATCATTTTGCTAGCCAAACTCTTGCAATTTTGTTTCTCAACTTACACTTAGCCATTTTCATGTTTTCATCCACTTGCACCCATCCTCACAACATCATTTAGCTTGCATCTTGTGCCATCCAAGGAGCATACACATCAAAGATCGAGGCCAACCAAAGGATCGATTCGAGACAAGGTATAAAGTTCCATTTGTTACTTTATCTTGTGTTGTTTCCAACTTAGGCTAATCTTGAGGTGTAGGTTGTTTTGTGTTTATTTGCACTCTTTTACTTGTTGCTTTCATTTCTAACGCCACATTCGGACCTATCACACCTTCAACTTGTGAGTAGGCCTTACAAACAAGCCTTGCCTTGTTTCTTACCACTTCTCCATTCTCATTCAATTTGTTTTTGAATACCCACTTAGTACCAATAATGTTTTTTTTTGTAGGCCATGGGACAAGTTCCTAAGTTTGATTCTTCTTAATCTACATAAATTCTTTCGTTCATCCAAAATTAATCCTTGCATGCATCAATCACTGTTTTAGGTTCAACTTTAGAAAGTAGACATAGATTTACCTCTTCTTCAGAAGCTTTCCTTCTTGTCAACACACCTTTTCTTTTATCTCCAATGATCTATTCTTTGGAATGATTTATCTTCACATACTTAGGGGTTTTACTTGGGTATTTTCCAAAGCTTCTTCCTCTTCATCCTACACTTCCTGTTCCTTAGCTTTTTCTTCTTCTTCTTCTCTGCAAGTAGGTTTATCTAATTCATATCCATCTATCACCATTGAATTTTGCAGATCCTCATCAACTTTTACACTTGCACTCTCAACAATATTTCTCAATATTTTATTCTAACATTCGTAAGCTTTTCTTTTAGCAAAATATCCAAGGAAGATACCTTCATTAGACCTTGCATCAAACTTTCCTAAGTTTTCATCATCTATTCTGATATAGCATTTTCTTCCAAACACTCTAAAGTACTTGATAGTAGGGATCCTTCGATACCACAACTCATAGGGAGTCTTTGTGCTATTTAATTTTTCTTGAACTTTGTTAAGTATGTAAAAATTGTATGAATTTATTCACTCCAATAGGCTTCCAGTATATTAGCTTCTTTTATCATAGTCCTTGCAGCTTCTTAAATAGTTTAGTTTTTCCTTTCAACCACTCCATTTTGTTGAGGAGTTCTATGGGAAAATAAGTGCCTCTTTATGCCATGATTCTCACAAAACATGTTAAATTCATTGGAGGTGAATTCTCCACCTTTGTCAAAACTTAAAAATTTGATCTTCAAATCCATTTCATTCTCAACCATAGCTTTAAATGATTTGAATCTATCTAGGGCTTCAGATTTTTCTCTAAGAAAAGTAACTCATACCATTCTAGAATAATCATAAATCAAAAGCATGAAATACCTATCACCTTGAAAACTTCTCACTCTTATAGGACCAAAAAGGTATGTATGCACTAATTCCAATAATCTGGTAGAAGATTATTCTTTACCCTTGAAACTTCTTCTTGTTTGCTTTCCAATATGACACTCCTTGTAGACACTATTAATAGGCTTTATAATCCTTGTGAAATCTCTCACTACTTGAACTAAACTGATTCTAACCAATTTATCAAATTTGATGTGAGACATCCTCCTATGCCATAACCATCTTTCATTAATTTGAGTCATAAAATAATGACCATCAACACCCTTGAGCTGATAAACATTTCAATTTTTCCTCTTTCCAGCAACAATCACAGTTTCAAACCCTTTTCTAATTTCACATCCATCATCCTGAAACATAAGATTATATCCTTTTATACATATTTGTCCAACACTCAAAAAGGTTATTCCTTAAACCCTTGACATAGTAAACATCATCAGTATTATGCTTTCCATCAAAACTAATTGAACCTATTCCACAAAACTTAGCACCTGAATCATCTCAAAATTTAACAAGTCCTCCAACATATTTTTCAAGTTTAACAAACTTAATCTTGTATCTAGTCATATGATTTGAGCAACCACTGTAAATGAACCAATAGTTCTTATCTTTTCTAACATGAAAAACATATACCAAAGTACCTTCAGTATTAACCTTTGTCTCCTTTGTCTTCAGAGCACTTTACTTCACACATATTTCAGAGTTAGTAGAAATAGATTCATCTTTTAAAGCCAAGAACAAGAATTCATTATCATCATAGTCTCCATAATCAGATTCATCATCAGAGATACTTGCATCTTCTCTAACATGATAGGTTTTCTTGATCATCTTACCTTTTTTTTTTCCTTATTCTTATTGTTCACAATTTTGTTTGGACATATTGAAGCATAATGACCTATTTTTCCACAACTGAAACATTTGAAAGGTAATTTACCTTTGTCCTTACTAGTTCCCTTTTTCATCCTTCTCACAAAGTTATTTTCTACATCATGAAGATCATCCTGATCTGAATATTTGGTCTTCTCTGATTTTCCAACCTTAAAAGTAGTCTCCACTTTCACACCAATACTCAAACCAAACTCTCTCATTTCAAATGTAGTTAGTGTACCATACAACCGATCTCTAGTTTAAGTATTAAAATTTGTAATTTACTCAATAGCAAAAACTTTATGACTATAAGATTTAGGAAGAGTTATGAGAATTTTCTTTACCACTTTAGGTTCTCTGACTTTTCCTCCAAGATCTCTGATTGCACTGAAAATTTCATCAACTCTTTGCATGTATATTGTGATATTTTCTTCTTTATAAATTTGTAGGTTCTCAAACTATGTCGTTAGATTCTACATCTTAGCTTGTTTAACCTTATCATCTCCTTCATAAATACTTTCTATCTTATCCCAAATTTTTGTAGTAGTTTTAAAATTCATAACTTTCACTAATTCAAAATTTGCAAGACTACTCAAGAGAACAAACCTTGCTTTACCATTTCCTTCATAGGCCTTGATCTCATCACTTGTATTTGGTCCATTTGCAGGTATAGTGTAATTAGTCTTCACTAATTGCAAGACATCATATCCAAGGTAAACTAGATAGCCTTCCATATTCACCTCCAAAATGCATAGTTTGTGCCATCAAACAAATGAATCTCCTTCTTGTTCACCATCCTAGATCTACCTCAATTTGTTAAGATTTTCTCCAAGGAACCTTGCTTTGATACCAATTTTTGAATGAAAAAGATAATTGAGAGGGGGGGGGTGAATCAGTTGTATCTTATCAAAAAATAAAAATCCTCATTAACATTCAAATCCACATGCATTTATTAAACCCTTAATTTGTTATGATGAATTAACATGAAAAACAAATAACATAAACTGAAATAGATTTCACACCATGCATAAGAGAACACCAAATTTATGTGGATAACCTAATGAGGGAAAAACCACAGTGAGGATTAGCTCACAATATAAGTAATTGTAAAATTAGTTATAAGGGTTTACTGCTAGAATAGGACACACTGTCCAAAAAGGCTCACTACCGAAATACAAACAAAATATAAAGAAGAATTGTTACACAAAGAACATGATCTCAATGCAACAAAGAATCCACAACAATAGCTCCAACACCTTCACAATCTATTTGAATGATTGTAGACACCTTTTGCTCACTGCATCTAGTAATCCAATTCTTGAAAGCTCGCACTGCTTTGTTCAATTTCATATTATTCACATCACACACTTTGCACTTTCATCTATCTTGACCTCCTTCAACAATTCAACTCATACTTATACTGTCCTCAACCTTGAAACCCTTTCCAAGGTTGAAAAGTCACCTCAAACATGTAAATTCAAATTAGGTCAGCACCAAAACACTTCCGTGGTGGATAGAAGTGAATGCAGACCAAATCAAAACTTAATTGGGACCCAAATCAATAGCACCACTTAAACACATGCTACCACAAACAATATTTATCCTTTGCATGTAGTGTAAACCCTACACCATTAAAATTTGAAGTACACACTTCCTCAAATCAAAGGATGAATTAAAAACCACACACCATGCTTAAACACAATCTAGAATACTCCTCCAACATCTTGAAATCCATCAAAATCCTTTGCAACAACTTCCACCTAAAGAATGCACAAGCCTAGTGCACTCAGACTACTCTACCATACACTATTACTTTAAAAACTGTCTTCTGAAGCACCAAACCTAAAATCCTCTTGACTGAGGTAAACTACCAACACCATCAACACTCTTTTAGAATTTCAATACCTGAAGTATAAATGCGGAGAAACGCGGAGCAAAGACATTTCTCCCAGACATCTTTATAATGCACAGTCACACACTAGTGAACACAAATTCTATTGTACGAAGATCCTACATACCTGTTATCAATCTGAAGTTGCACCCTTGTTGAACCTGATGTTCAACACCTCAGTGTAACATGGGAAGACATCTAAAGCTGTGGGTCACTTGTAGACAGAGGTCAACCTCCGGAGAAGGCCGACTTCCTTTGGTGTCACCTAAACTACTGATTCTTTGAAGGGAAAGGGAGAAAGAATACATCAGAATAAAACTAAACTATGGTGATGCACCAAAATGATAGGAACAATGAGATACTCAATTTACACTTGAATGCTGACGATGGACATAAGATTACACATCAAATCCTGCAAGCCTTGCGCTAATGTTTCACAAACAGGTTCGATTCACACACTTTTTTCGAAGAGGAAAGAAAGATTTTCACAGACTAGAATCCCTGTGTGACTAAGTGAACACAATTTGTGATTTGTATAATGATACTTTTGCAAAGGAAGGCATGAAACACAAGATAAAGTTATGAAGGAATGAAAGAAATTCAAAAAAATAACTTAATCATGAACCTGAAATGCACAACACTTTGCAAGAACAAGATGGAAATCTGAATATCAACAGTGATCAAGGTAAGATTTATATAACATTCTCCAAAACAAGCTATAGAATTATGCTAATCCAAGAGAGGACTGTAGAAGTCATAGACTTTAGAAAAGAATCCAGCAAAACTCCTTTTCAAGAAGGAAAAAAATGCCTTTTATACAAAAGTGATGTCGGCCCCTTAAGGCTTACAAAAATATCAGGCTTAGAAAGATCTACCCATAGATCTTTTCATGTAGTTAATGTTGTATTCAATTGAATCCTTGCGTGTCCATGTCAGTGAAGAGTCATTCCCCGAAGAAGGCTTCAGATCTTTCACAGCTATCGCATTCATTTCTGATCCTCATGTCCATCCTCGAACCTCCCTGTCGAGCTGCTTTGAATGCTCCTGAGCTTAGAGCAGATACACGTTGCTTTTCATTTTGTTAATCTTCTTCTCCCTAGTCAGACCGCCATGACTCACCCTTAGCTCTCTCTGATGGGTCGAGTATACTCCATGCAGATTCTTCAGGCGATCAAAAGCCCCTCCTGTAGAATCGCATGTCGGTGAGACACTAATTGTGTCTCCTCGATGTGATTATATCTTTCTGTAACCATTGGCATAACATGGAACTATCGATGAGAGTTCATAGCGAGCCCAAATTCTTTCCCCGAGTGCAACATTCCTTTCGGCGTGACTCCCATAGCTTGAGAAGACTTTGTGGCGATATTCCCTCTCTTTGGCTTGGAGCTCCTATTGGCAAGAGTCCACCCTGTCGATGAGACCTCATGTCGATCTCCTCCTTTTCTCACCTAGCTCACTCTTCTTCTTCGAGGTTGAGCTCCTTTTTCTTTTGGTGGGGTCCCCTTTCTATCGGTGAGACATCTCTGAATCTTTGAGACCTTTTGGCGATGAAAACTTGCTTTGTCGATGCCGTTTCATTCATTAAGACTCTGATGGATCAGAAAGACTTATGCTGATATTACCTCATGTCGGCGAGACATCTTTCCTTCGTCGAGAGATTTTTTCGAAGTATGAACCCTCGTCTAATTTCCTTTCTTTTGGCCTGACTCTCGCCGGTTAGGAAGAAATCTTCCCAAGCTCCAAATGTTATGCCGAAGGCTCCCTTTGTCGGTAGGACCTTCCGCATCACTGAGACCTTATTACAAACTCCCCATTCTTCGGCAAGCTCTTCTTCATTCGATAAGAGTTGATTGAGGTCACCCCGAACACACTCCATTCTGCCGAGCTCTTCATTTCTTTTGGCAAGACTCTGGAAAGTCGGGAAGACTTCATAGCGAGGCCCACTAGTCATACCGATACCTGCATCAGTCGCTGAGACCACACCATGTCGGCAAGACATTACTCCGACGATTGGAAGCTACATTGATGTCTTTTATGTCAGGGAGACCCTTTGTTGGTCGGTGAGACCTTCTGCTTTGTTGGATCTTTCTCCCTGAGCTGGTTCCCCTTCAGCAAGACTTTGGTTAGTCGTTGGGACCTCATCACAACGGCTTCAACTCTTGGCGAGGCCCCTTTGTTGTTGGCGAGACATTGGCCTATCAGCCAGACCTCTCACCGGGCTCCTTATCTTTCGGTGATGAGTTTACTTTCTCTTCAATCGGGAAGACAAGCTTCATTCACCGAGACCTTATGGCGAACTCCCTTCCTTCACTGAGGACATACTTCATTTTGGGGAGACATCACGTGGTTGGGGAGACCTTACCCCGAGCTTGTTTCCCTTCACCGACGCCGCCGAGAGCATTTCGTTTTGTGCTTTGTCGGTGAGACCTTTAGCACTCACCAAGACATCTCCCCGATGTAAAAGCTCCTGCTGATATGTGTATCCCTCTGCCGCCAGTTGGTGAGACATAAAGATCTCGCCAAGACCTTTCTCTGAAGGAGATCCTCATGTCGATGGGGAAATTCCTAGTCGTCGAGACAATGATTTTGTCTTGCTAATAGGTATTTGCATATGAATTCCACTCATCGTGACATTCCTGGGGTCTTGCCGATAGGAAACACAAATGCATATTTAACCAAATGCATCATGAGTCAGGGAGACCTTGATAATCTCATGCTGATAGGATCCCAATGTGAAACATTTAGACTTGATGGAACCCCTGCTAGTCGGCAAGACAATTGGAAGGTCTTGTCGAATTTCTCCTTAGAGGATAAATATGTCAAACTGATTGAGGCATGATTTTCAACTGAGCTCCCTGTAACCTAGCATCAGATTCATGACTTTTTCCCTTGTGCGAATGTTCCATTTGGCCTTCTTGAACCTCTGTCACATGATTTATCCTGCCTGATTGAGCCCGTGGGTGAAAATTAGGTAACATTTATGGCGACCTTTGCTCAATGTTTGCCTACTAAACATAGAAACCAATAGCCTAGGCCTATCCATTGGGCATGGAGTCATTGAGAAAACTTGGGAACATACCTGGAGCAGCTTTGCACATGGCCATAACATATGTAACTCAAGAAATAGATCACTTAGCTAATTATTGAAAACAGGAAACTACAAAAGGGAAAACTATCTAACTATGATGGGACAACACTTAGGGAATTGAAAAAAAATGCAACTAAACCTACCCTACACTAACCAGTGAGAAACTGGTCAAACAAAACCATTCATAGGATGGTTGAAATAGCTGCCTTTTCTACTCAATATGTAGTGACTAGCATGTTTAAGGACAGCTGAGTAAAAGTAAAAAATAGAAAAAGGTTTACCAAGACAATGCACTGCCTCTTGAAATAGGTGAACAAATTCACTTACCTCACCAAATAGACCATACGTATTGTCAACCAAAGGAGGACAAATGAGCTGAAAATTCTCTTGTTTGGCTGTCAGTGCATCTTGGATATTTTCTCTTGCTGTACCTTCATGTGTAGGTACATGATTGGTGCTTGGTGTTGTATTGGACTCCACCTGAGCTAGGCATCTGATTGGACAACCTCTGGTAAGGGAAAATATTGAACTTTCCTTGTTGGCCTCTTGTTGATCTCTAAAGATTTCATTTTTTTCTTGAAAAGATGCTAATTGAAGGTAATATGCAGGTTGTTCATTGGCTACTACAGTATGATCTTCTTGACTAAGGAGCTAATATCCCTATTGGATAACTGAAAACAAATCTTCAGATTGTGGTTCCTTATGCTCTTTTTCCATGACAAAATACACCTCCTCTTCAACAAAGTGGGGGATCTCATCTATTAAGTTCACAGGCTGCAATGCATTATCTTCTTTTGTTGTACCTTCAATAGTCTCACCAACTTGAATAGGATGATCACATGCTTCCATTTCATATGATACTAGTTCATCATCTATGTTGGAACAAAAAGCTTCTATGATATCATCTAACTCATAATTTTGCATTAAATCTAGATGAATTTTATCATCTAGTTGCTCCATACCCGGCATAGATGCTATCATGCATGTGAGATCCTCATCTTCATCAACAAATTGAGGGAGCTGATCAAACAAGTTAGCGATATTCTCTGGCTGCTCCAAATCAATTGGTAAACCAAGAACCTACATGCTCTCTTCTGCTTGCTCAACATAACCAGGTAGTTGATCAAATAAAGAAGTCAATTGTTCTTCTTTATGTGGCTCCTTTTCTAATGAAACTTGGGTATCCTCTGCCTGCAAGTGAAGATCTTCAACTGTCTGCTATCCTACTTCCTGCCTCTCCTCCTACTTGAGCTTTTCTTGCTGTAGTCGGTAACATGCTACAACTAAATGCATTGGATTTACTTTGCTAATTTTCTCCTTGAGGAGTAACTCATCTGGATCAATGGGGTGCTCTTGAGGGATGATGGACTAATCTTGTTGAGGTACTACATTCTCTTGCATCGAATTGAATCCCTTAAAGCTTGGAATTTCAAACTGAGAAGACTTACTAGGAGAGTTAAGAGGCTGACTTGCCTGAAGCTGGAAAACTTGTACTTGGGAACCTCCTATTTAGAAAATTTTAGCCTCATTTGTACCTCTTTTGCAGCCAGCTACTGGGAAAGGTTCTCTTTTGATTGCCTCTTTTGCAACTCCTCCATTAGTTGGTGTTAATAATCTGAGTAAGCTTGAGTATTCTGCACTTGAGCAGAGAGCAACTTCATTTGTTCTTCCTTAGCTGCTATTTCCTATTCAAGGTCTCCCTCAAACTGGATTCTTTTTTCCACTCTTTCTTGACCATAAAAGTAGACTTGGTCAGCCATTTCTTGCTATTGCATAATGGTACCCTGCTGCATCTTGATATCAACCAACATCTTAGATAGACATGCAAGTGCTTTACTAATATCATTAATCTTCATACTGTGAAGACCTTGAATGAGATCCCACAACGTATGGTCAATTTGTTGGAGTAGGTCCAATATGTTCTGGTATGGATGTGTAGGAGCAACATACTCATGATATGGAGGGTAATAGTAAGCATCTTCATAAATACTTGACATCTTTTCAATCAAAGAGCTAGAAACTTAGAATTAATAGATTATTTTGAGACATACCAAGACCTATGCCTGTGAAACCAGAAGATTTGAGCTCAGAGTCGCCAAGTATGTAAAGAAAGTGCCTCCAAAAGGCTGAAACTACGACTGCACACACCAAACAACAACAATAAAAATGCATAAACATCAACTGAGAAATAGTCCACTGTCCCACCGGGTGTGCCAAAACAATTATCAATATGAAGTTGCACCCTTGTTGAACCTGATGTTCAACACCTCAGTGTAACATGGGAAGACCTCTAAAGCTATGGGTCACTTGTAGAAAGAGATCAACCTTCGGAGAAGGCCGACTTCCTTTGGTGTCACCTAAACTACTGATTCTTTGAAGGGAAAGGAAGAAAGAGTACATCAGAATAAAACTAAACTATGGTGATGCACCAAAATGACAGGAACAATGAGATACTCAATTTACACTTGAATGCTAACGATGGACATAAGATTACACATCAAATCCTGCAAGCCTTGCACTAACGTTTCACAAATAGGTTCGATTCACACACTTTTTCTGGAGAGGAAAGAAAGATTTTCACAGACTAGAATCCCTATGTGACTAAGTGAACACAATTTGTGATTTGTATAATGATACTTTTGCAAAGGAAGGCATGAAACACAAGATAAAGTTATGAAGGAATGAAATAAATTCACAAAAATAACTTAATCATGAACCTGAAATGCACAACACTTTGCAAGAACAAGATGGAAATTTGAATATCAACAGTGATCAACGTAAGATTTATATAACATGCTCCAAAACGAGTTACAAAATTCTGCTAATTTGAGAGAGGACTGTAGAAGTCGCAGACTTTAGAAAAGCATCTAGCAGAACTCCTTTTCAAGAAGGAAAAAAATGCCTTATATACAAAAGTGATGTCGGCCCCTTAGGGCTTACAAAAATATCAAGCTTAGAAAGATTTGCCCTTAGATCTTTTCATGTAGTTAATGTTGTATTCAATTGAATCCCTGCATGTCCATGTCAGTGAAGAGTCATTCCTTGGAGAAGCCTTCAGATCTTTCATAGCTACCGCATTCATTTCTGATCCTCCTGTCCATCCTCGAACCTCCCTATCGAGCTGCTTTGAATGCTCCTGAGTTTAGAACAAATACACATTTATTTTCATTCTGTTAATCTTCTTCTCCTTGGTCAGATCACCACAGCTCACCCTTAGCTCTCTCTGATTGGTCGAGTATACTCCACGCAGATTCTTCGGGTGATCAAAAGCCCCTCCTATAAAATCGCATGTCAGTGAGACACTAATCGTGTCTCCCCGATGCAATTATATCTTTCTATAACCATCGGCATAACATGGAACTGTCGATGAGAGTTCATAGTGAGCCCAAATTCTTTCCCTGAGTGCAACATTCCTTTTAGCGTGACTCCCATAGCTCAGGAAGACTTTGTGGTGATATTCCCTCTCCTTGTCTCGGAGCTCCTATTGGCAAGAGTCCACCCTGTCAGTGAGACCTCATGTCGATCTCCTCCTTTTCTCATCGAGCTCACTCTTCTTCTCCAGGCTCGAGCTCTTTTTCCTTTCAGTGGGGTTCGCTTTCTATCGGCGAGACATCTCCGAATCGCCGAGACCTTGTGGTGATGAAAACTTGCTTTACCGATACCATTTCATTCATTGAGACTCTGATGGATCGGCAAGACTTATGCCAATATTACCTCATGTCGGTGAGACATCTTTCCTTTGCCAAGATATTTTGCTGAAGTATGAACCCTCAACTGACTTCCTTTCTTTCGGCCTGACTCCTGCCGATCAGGAAGACATCTTCCTGAGCTCCAAATGTTATACCGAAGGCTCCCTTTGTCAGTAGGACCTTCCACATTGCTGAGACCTTATGAAAAACTCCCCATTCTTTGGCGAGCTCTTCTTCATTCGGAAAGAGTTGATTGAGGTCACCCCAAATGCACTCCATTCTATCGAGCTCTTCATTTCTTTCGGCAAGACTCTGGCAAGTCGAGAAGACTTCATAGTGAGGTCCACTAGTCATACCGATACCTGCTTTAGTCGCTGAGACCACACCATGTCGGCAAGACATTACTCCGATGGCTGGAAGCTACACCGATGTGTTTTATGTCAGGGAGACTCTCTATTGGTTGGTGAGACCTTCTACTTTGTTGGATCTTTCTCCCCGAGTTGGTTTCCCTTCGGCAAGACTTTGGTTAGTCGTTGGGACCTCATCACGACCGCTTCAACTCTTGGCAAGGCTCCTTTGTTGTCGGCGAGACATTGGCCTATCGGCCAAACCTCTCGCTGGGCTCCTTATCTTTTGGCGATGAGTTTAATTTCTCTTCAGTCGGGGAGACAAGCTTCGTTCACCAAGACCTTATGGCGAACTCCCTTCCTTCGTCGAGGGTGTACTTCATTTCGGGGAGACATCGCATGGTCAGGGAGACCTTATCCTGAGCTTGTTTCCCTTCGCCGACGCCGCCGAGAGCATTTCATTTTGTGCTTTGTTGGCGAGACATTTAGCACTTGCCAAGACATCTCCCTGATGTAAAAGCTCCTGCCGATATGTGTATCCCTTTTCCACCGGTCGGTGAGACATAAAGATCTCGCCAAGACCTTTCTTCGAAGGAGATTGTCATGCCGATGGGGAAATTCCTAGTTGCCGGGACAATGATTTTGTCTTGCCGATAGGTACCTACATATGAATTCCACTCGTCGTGACATTCCTGGGGTCTTGCCAATAGGAAACACAGACGCATATTTAACCAAATGCATCATGAGTTGGGGAGACCTTGATAATCTCATGCCGATAGGATCCCAATGTGAAACATTCAGACTTGATGGAACCCCTGCTAGTCAGTAAGACAACTGGAAGGTCTTGCCGACTTTCTCCTTAGAGGATAAATATGTCAAATTGATTGAGGCATGCTTTTCACCTAAGTTCCCTATAACCTAGAATCAGATTCATGACTTTTTCCCTTGTGCGAATGTTCCATTTGGCCTTCTCGAACATCTGTCACATGATTTATCTTGCCTGATTGAGCCCATGGGTGAAAATTAGGTAACAATACCATTTCTTGAATATAACATCTTTGAACACCTCTCACTAACATATGTAAATCGCATAGGAAGATATTTGACCTAGAAGAAATGTAGAGAAAAACTAGAACACCTCTTTGTAACCCAGAGCAACACTGCAACACATTGTTTCCTCTTTTTATAAAAATTTCTCAAAAGAACTTGGAAATCAAGCACCGGAGACACATCCACAACATATTCATCACTAATACAGCCATATATACAATCTTATCAAAGTAACAACAAAGATTAACACCAGTAGATTAACTGATGACAACATAATGCAACAAATCAAAGCATAGAAAATACCAACTGTTCATCTTCAACATCAATCTTCCTCAACACATACAGTTGACACCAATGCCAAAAAAATCTTGTTGACATAAATGGCAGTACCAATCTACACATACTTGCAACAATAAGTGCCTTGCAAGATACAACATTGACATTTAACATAGCTATGTTCATATAAGACAAAGTTAGAAGTTGGAAGAAAATATAAACAAAGTAAATGACCAAAATTTAAAGTTGCTGGAGAAGTTGAACATTGTTTCTAGATTTCTAATACCTCCTCAGTCAGGAGTGAGTGAAAAAGATGATCAAGAAAATGTCACTTTGAGTGTAGAGATTAAGTAGTTTAATAGAGGATCAATTATAAAAAAGAATCAAAAGAGAAAGAAAAGAAGGATAGAAAGGAACATATTTTTGAAGTGGTTGACAATATTTTTGGGCATAGGTTGTCATGTATTTTGAGCCTTCTAGAGGAGACATAGAATGGGTACGATGAAGTTAAGACCACCCATACTACTCACATTATTTTGAAAAATATACTACAAGGAATTATTGATACTTGGAGTCCTAGAAGGGAAGCAATTGAAAATATGGTTGTCAAGGAAATTTTTGACTTATATCTTTGAGAGGATTAGAGATTATTTCTAATGTTTTAGAAGCAATTAAAGATAACATGGTTGTGAATCAAAATTTTCAGCTAGTTATGGAGAAATTTTTGGATGATTTTAATGACCTCAAATATGGTCTCATGCCAATCATTATATAAATGAGGGAGAGTTAAAGGAGTATAAAGAATGGAGGGCTAAGTTTAGCAAGGTGTTACCTCCCATAAAAACTCTATTCTTGTTGACAATACTCTATATGCAGACATGATGAATTCTTCTTTAGAAAATTTGCTAATCTGGAGATAAGTTTGGAAAAGTTTGTTAAGAATATAAACAAATGGATTGATGAGGGATATTCTAATCATTTTTTACACATCAAATCAATTTTGGCATATCCCTGGCCTTCAAAATATGTTTTTACATGTATGGTGAGGTATAATTAATAGTGTGCACAAGCTTTCTCCTTCTTGTTTCATCATGTATATCAAAGAATATTTTCATGTGCCTTCTAACTATTTTGTCCTCTAGTAATGCATCTTTTATCTCTTTCTAGTTGTTTGTAACCTTTTTTGCCTAATCCTAGGATATTATTGTTAAAGTAAAATGTGACATCTATCCATGGCCTAAAGCTTTTGGGTATGTGCAGGATCATCATGGAAAAAACATGCCCTTAAGTGGCAAAAAATTCAAAAAAATTAGACTTAGGCAACTTGACGTAAAAATTTGAATAAGTTATCTATATTATTTCAAAAATATGTAAGAATAGAATCTGTAGGAAATTGAATGTAGTTTCTAAACTACTAGATTTTTTAAATTTTTTTTTAAATTATATGGTGAAAATTTGAAATTTCAAAGCAGTAGTACTTAAATTTCAGGGAAAAAATAAGAAGTAGGTGTTTGTCTAACCACCCTAACCACAATAAAATGATCATATTTTTTTATAAGATTTTGGAAATAAGTAGAGCACTCATGTCCGGATGTGATGCATATTTTTTTGTAATTTGTTTCCAAGTAAATATTTAATTATGAATTTTTTATTACAACTTTTAAAAAATATAAAAACTCGTATGTCTGACCACCTTAACTTGGTCAAAACTTCATGAAATTCATTTTTTCTTTTTTAATCCTATAGTATATGAAGCATAGAATGTGATGCATGTTTTGAATTCAAAAAATGTGATATTGTTTGAAAACTATAGATGTTTTTCAATCATCTTATCAATCAACACTTTACGTGTAATTCAAATAGAAAATGAATAATAATTATTTATTAAATTCAAATTAAAGTATAATTTATATTGGTGGAAAGTTGAGAATCTCCTTTAAAAACCCTTTTCATTTCATCATTTTTTGGTAAAAAAAAATTCGTCAACCACATATCGTACAAATACCCATCATATTGCCACTGTTTGGCCCATCATGATCCTGCACATACCCTTTTTGCTCCCTTGTTTCTATAAAAGAGAATTTTGGACCATTTGCAAAGGATCTTATATTTTTTGTAAACGAAGATTCTATATTCTAAGTCTATACAGCTCAGTCCAGGTTTCATAGGGAAGAATTATCAATATAATTATTAATTTTATATAATATTACTAGTTAAACTTATATGAGTATTATTGGAACATGTTTGTCATTGCATCTAAAGATCACCCTGCTAATTCTCGATACAAAAGCTAGAGATATATGGATCCATGGGATATGGTTAGTCCATGTCTAGAATTCAAAGGGAGATGATAGTGATTAGTTAAAAAATACCCCCCTCAGCATCACCTGATGGGATTTGAACCTGTGACCGTGGCTCGATTATTGTTTATTATAACACATTTGTTGTTATGTCAAAAGATTGACTTGTTAATGCCCAAAAAAAACACTAGAGATAAATGGATCCATGGGAGGTGGTTAGTCCATGTCTCAAATCCAAAGGGAGATGTTGGCGATTAGTCCAACAAGTATATTATGATAATTTCATAATAAATTATCTCCTAAATTGTATACTTATTTTTACTTATGAATACAAATTGATCAAGGATCATTTTTGTTCATTGTTGCAATTTTTTTGCATATGAATTTTTCTTTTATATGTTCTATTCAAGAAATCTAGATTAAATTGTTGTAATATAAATCTTGAGGGTTTTGAGTGTATACATGGATTTTTAAGAATATTTTGATTGTATATTTTAAAAGATATCATTGTAATGCATTGATATGCAAGATTTTACAAAATTTAGTTAAAAACTTTTATTCAGGATTTAATTGTATTTCTATTTTGACTTTGAAGCGTAGGTTTAAGGCACTAATATGAATAAATGATCTAGTACAATATCCATGGTCATAAAATTTTATAATCACATTTCCCTTACTATTGTAATTTATTTCATAACATTATTTTATACTCTCAATGCAAATAATTCTTTAAAGGATTTGTCATATCCTAAGGTTTTCATAATCCTCAAACAAATCTATAAAGAAAATATCTGTTAATTTAAAATGTTTAGGAAAAATTCATCACAGGATATCTTAATAACATTGTAAGGTACCACTCTCCTAGGTTTTATAGAGCCCAAAGTGTAGAGGGAAAGTTATTCCAAAAACTTTCACTTGTTTGTTGGTTAATCCCTCAAAATAATTGATCATTAGAAATGACAATATTATAGATTATTTGTGAGATTTGGTTGGGAATTACAAAACACCAACACCATCTTGGACTCCATCCTTGATGTAACATGTCCTATGACCACTATTTCTACTGATGTTGAAAACATTGTTGCTCATGTTCCTTAAGAGAAATTGAAAAAAATGGATAAATCCTTAGAGATAATTGAAGACCATGTGAGTATAGAATATATTTTTGGTACCATCGTTACTATCATCAATAGCATGAGGAGAATTCTTTATAATGAAATATGAATAGAGATTGTGCATAACCTAGCCCACATTATTCATAATCATGTTCCTAAAATGACTAGTTATGCTCAACCTTTGGGATACACTCAAAGTCAAGGAAATAAAATCCCCCCCCTACAACCATAGCTTCTATTCCTACATATACTAATCCATCTATTACTACAACTATTCAACTAACCAACAATATCACTCTAACTTTGGGTATTTACATTGGGAATCCTTTTTGCTTTGTGAATTCAAACATCATATCTCCAAAATCCCCACCTCTCACAAACTTGTAATTTAGTTATCCACCCAAAACTTATAAACTTCCACCATATTCCCCTCCATCCAAAAACACAACCAATGAATCCATAATACACCAACTTTTACAAAATTTCATATCCCTTCAATAACAAATAGCAACATTGAACCAAAACCAAACCAGACAACCTTCACAATGTGTCAAAAGAAACCCATTATCATTGGAGATATTGAGAGCACAAATTCCACAAGCCATAGAGATACCTAGATTTGAGAAATATGGCAGAAAATGAGATCTTAGCAACCATGTTTCAACATATACACCCTTATGTTGTGACTTCATTTGAAGATAAACTCTTGGCTAAGCTTTTTCATTAAAAGATATAGCCTTGGAATGGTTTTGTTCCTTACCAAATAAATCAATCCACTCATTTAATGAGATTTTTGATGCCTTTATTAACCATTTTAAAGTGCACATTGGTCTTAATATGGTCCTACTTGATTTGATGCAATGTAAACAAAATGCAGATGAAAAGGTGACTAATTTTATAGCATGTTATCAACTGCTTTATTCATAAATCAACATTAAACTTCTTGATGCTGATATTCAAAGAATGTTCATTCATAAATTACAAAAAAATATCCAAGATAAGCTTGGGATGATGAAATTTCCATCCTTTACACACTTATGCATGATTCTCTGTGATTATCAAAACTCACTTAATCAATGTGTAGGAAAAACTGCTTCAACTTGTCCTAAAAAATCTAAAACTATGCCTCATAAATTTTTTCAACCATTAAAGAAACAAAACAAGGGATTTATATAGATAAATCCATCTCAACCAACCAACCGTGTTGAACCTCAAGTGGCTGCCATAAAAATAACAAATCCATACCAATATCGGGATATGAATAGACAATTCACCCCGTTACCTAATACTCTCAATTCAATTATGTTGTAACTCTTGAGAAAGAACCTAATCACCTTAGCTCCCATTAGAACTCTTGATACCACCAAGCCTTTACCTTAGAACTATAACTCAAATGAATTTTTCCATTATCATTGATAAGTGGAACATGATACAAAACTATGCATGTCTTAAACATATAGTGCAAGACCTCATTGATTCTAATCACATGTATTTGGGAAATGTTAGTGATCAAGAAAATAAATATGTTGCCCCACCTAGCCAAAATTTGCAAATATTTACCAATCCAATGCCAAACCATTTCGTCTCATTTGTAAAAGCTAGTGATAACAAGACTGATGTGATGAATGTTAACAAGATACAAGATATAACTAATGATGATAAGAGTGATAATGGAGATGATATAGATGCTATGATTGGATTCATTGAATTTCAACCTCGTAAGGGAAAAAATAACTCTTCTCTTGATATTACTTTCTCAAATAGTGATATAATTAAACATGTTGATGGTCCTCTTTACATAGTTGGAAGAATCAATGACAAGCCTACAAAAGGGATATTATTTGATCTTGTATGTGTAGAGAATGTGATCATTGAAGAATTCTTATTTGTGCATGAAACTTACCAAGATTTTGATGAAAATGGAAAGCATGGATCAAAACGCATGATGGTTTTTCTTTCCCTACAATAGCTTCAATCACTCTTCCATTAAAAGTTGGGCCGAAACAATTAGATGTATCATTCTTCATCATCCTGATGTTGGATCATTTTTGTGTGAAGATAGGCTATTCATGGCTACACTCCATGAATGTTGTCCCTTCGTTCATCCACAAGTGCTTAAAATTTCCATTTCATAACCAAATTTTTATAGTGCATCATAGTGGATTTAATCCTTTATCTTTATGAGGGAGCTTTTTATTGGATTTCTTTTGGCCTAAACCCGTAGAGCCTATAAAGCCTTGTGAAGATTTATTTTTCAAATCCTATCAAAATTTCAAAGTGAAGCATATAATAGAGTTATCCCTTGCCAATATCCCATCTAAAACTGGAAGATCCATAGTTGTTCCTCCCACTCTAAACATTGTGGATGAACCTATTCTTGAACCAAAAGAGACAAAATATGATGTTTTTCCACCACCTATACCCTACAAGAGACCAAGAGATAACCATATAATTCCCTTTGTGCCTCCAAAAATCAAACAAGTTTATAAGCCTAATGAGCAAGTGGTTTCATAACCTATCAAGGTCCCTTCTATTCCTCCTCCAAAAGAAGAAAAGATACCAATGGTTGACAAACCCGCTCCTACACCATCACAACTTGAAAATAGTGCAAGAAGAAACTGAAATGCTAAAGATCATAGGCATATGCGTTGTGCTATTGCTCGTAAGTTAGAAGAAAATAAAAAAATATCTCCAATAAAGCATGATGATTCTCCACCTTTTCCACAACATGAAACTTCTACACCACAACAAAAACACAAACATACAATGGACATTGTCATTAGGCCTCCTGCTGTGATTAACTTGGATGCTGATGAAGAGATTGCTAATATTGACAAAGAAGTGCATAATAAATTGAATTTATTATTTTCCAATTCTATATACTTAGATGGACACAACCATGATGATCCTCCTAAAATGAGTGCATCACCACATGTTGAACCTGGTCATTGTCCTAGTATGGAACTTGTGTTTCTCCTTTGGCTAGTAATCCACCTTCCACATATGATGAATAATATTGGCATGTGGATGACCTGCTATAGGTTGGCTCACATGTGACATACTATCTATCTTTTCTTTCTATGTTCTTTGTGATTGCATGTATGTAATGTGATCCCTTGTATTGTGTTTCTTGGTGTGCCTTTACGTTTGTGAGTTTTCTTTGGATGACCCTTGTTACTCCATTGGTGCAAGGATACAAAGGAATTGAATCTATCATGAAATTATTCTATTTGTATCTCCATTCTATCTGTCATAATCATTGTCTTTTCCTTTTTCTTGCGTTTTCCTTTTGGGGATGATGCAAAGTGTGTTGACATTTAGGTCTCTTCCATGTTGAACCAAAAGGCTTGTTTGTATTCTATCTCTCTATGTATCATTCCTCCTTTGTGTTCATTGTTCCATGACATATTTGGGGAATGATGATGGTTCCAAGCTCTATTATATCATTGTAGGAAAGACATGCACTGACCTTGAATATGTGGATCCCTTATGTGTTATATTTTTGGATTTCATGTGGGGGAAACCTTATTTTTCATGATGCAACTTTATTTGGAAACATATGATTGACATATGGATTTACAAATAAGCTCTCATGACCCTTTTATAAATTGGAATTTATCATTTCTACTTTTAAGTAATTGCTCATAGTATGGTGTTTAGTAATTCCTTTAAAGTGGGGGCATACATTAGCATTAGTTTAACATGGAAATTGGCATTCTCATTTTGAGAACTTGGATTCAATTTTGTTAATAGAGGTTGGACTTAGTGTAGTGTTGGCATAGCATTGATCATTTTTGTGGCAACTTATCAAAGTTATCAAGGAGTATACATTTTGGTATGGTTGATGTATGGGAGACTTGTAGGTCCCTAGTGTGACCTTCCAATCTACCAACCCTTGTTATGAGTACACACCTTATAGACCTAGTCTGTGTTTCTTATTTATCCTTTGGGGTTCACCTAGTGTATACTAGACTGCACTAGCCCTTGTGAGTGTATTTGATGGATGTGGCATAATGCAACTTGGTAGTCCATCCACCTTTTACATTAGCTTTAACATTGTATGCTTGTGTATTTTGTCTTGTTGCATGTATCTTACACATCATGTGTGTCCCTTTTTCCTTTTGTTGGTTTACCATGGGATCTTAAATCTTAGGGGCTTGATCATCCTCCTTGATCTTTTTCATCCTATCTCTCTAACATTTGTACACTTTGACCTCTCTTGATGCATATTTGTCTACTTTAGTGTGATTCTGAGTTGAAGTTTATACTCTCACTAAAGTGCAGTTTAAATGTAGTGTAGGAAAGTGTATACCCTTTACAATTTCACACTTTGTTTGGGTCCATTAATTTATTGGACTTAATTAAGCTTCTAATTTTCCAAATAATTCATTTCAAACCCTTATTTTTACCTTTTTTTGAAATGGAAACCAACATTTAATTAATGAAATTAATATTTTAATCACCTTGGAATGTGAATGTCCTAGATTTTAGGCTAGGACAGATTCACACAAGGGTGAATGGGTCCCCTTCAAGTCCTAGGATCCATTTTTAAATATGTTTTTGGCAGGTATTTTAATGATTCAAATTTCATATGCAATTGTCAGCTTTTGAAATCTATTTTTTGGGAAATTAGATAAACACCTATAAATACAGTCTTTTTATCAATTCAAATCTAAGCAAAATTCTAACACACATGATCAAATATTCTTAAGAGAAAATATTATTATCAAGAGCATTCAAGAGTAGATCTATCAATTATTTGTTGTAATAATCAATATAATAACATTATGTTCAAGCTTATGTGTGTTCATGTCATCTTGTGAAGGCTAACATGCATTGTTGACCCGAAAGCATCCAAGCATTTTCAAGTGTCCAAATCCATTAAGTAGAGAAAGATCAAGTTCCTTGGAATGATGTGGTTGTCTTTAGTACTTTAAGGGAAGTCATTGAAGGTTTGGTTAGTTGTAGCTCAAGCAAGTTTTCATTCATCATGTCCTCCATTTTCATTATATTTATATCAAGGTTTAACTACCAAACATGGGGTTTGACTAAGACAAACCTCCATTCAAACAAAACAATTTTTCCTCCTCTTTGTATGTGTAGATTACAAGTTGAAGAAGGATTGAAGATCTTGAAGATAAATTTTGCATTGTTGCATAAATTGTCATCATTCTTGTTAAGCCATGGAAACTCAATTGTAGATTTTATTTTTGACTTTTTGACAGTGGAACTTGTGTAAAATAGAATCTAAGACCCAGCCTCAAAGGAATGCTAAAAGAATTTTTAGGAATCCGTAACTAGGACCCATTCGCCCTAGGGAAAACCTGTCCTTCAATAGATCTCAAAACCTACTTTTGGTGACTGGTACATGTGTCCTTATCCTTCTCAGATCTACCTGCAAACTATGGTTTTAGTTTTTGTAATTTTGGGAATTTTCATTTCATTTTCGAGGTCATATAATTTATTTAGTTTGAGCATTACATATCATTTACATTTTGTTTCATATATATCATATTGTCTTAAGGACTAAGATCCAGGTTTAATTGACTCACCTTTGAGGTTGAAATTCAATATTTAATCCTTGTGATCTCTTTCCTAATGAAATTACTTAGGGAGGGGAATAAATAAAGAGAATACCCCCTTATTCATTAAGGTTCTTTTCTTTCCCAACATTTTAGTATCATTTTTCAATAAACTACAAGTGTTGAATAAATGCATCCAACTCATTTGTTTCCATTGACATTTAATGTCTTTTAAATCTAGGCTAGGACCTATACGCCCTTAGGCATATGGGTTTCCCTTCTTAGCCAGGACTTATTTTTGGGCATTTTTTTGGTGGCATTTTAACATTCAAAATTCAAATTTCAAGTGTTGGCTTTCAGGATCTATTTTTTGGGAAATTGTATAAATGCCTATAAATACCTAGCCTTTTCACCATTTGCAACTAGAGAAGAACAAGAGAACACAACTTGAAGGATAATTTATGAGAAAGCATTATTTTTAGGAGCAAAATTTTCAAAGCTTTATTACAACAATTCAAGATCCAAGCATCATGTCAAAGTGTATGCGAGTTCATGTGTTCATGTCATCATGGTTTTGTGAAGGCTAACCCTTGTTGTAGGTCTCCAAAGCATTCAATAATTCAAGAAAGCAAGATCCAGATCCTTGAGGTGATGTGTATAACTTCACTCCTTCAAGGAGGCCATTGAAGGGTGGTGAGTTGCAACACTTTGTGATTTCATCATTCCTTCCTTTCAATTATCCATTTATCATTAACATTTCCATTGTGGAAGTGGAACACTTACATAGGGTTTGACTGAGGCAAGCCCCTAAATGTTCCAATATTTTCCCTCTCTTTGAATGTGTAGGTTACAAGATTAAAGGAGATTGAAAGAATCTTGAAGATCCATTTTGCATTAATGCAATTATTATCATACATCTTTTCAAGCCACAAAAAATCACTTATAAAATTATCCGACAATATTCTGGAAACTTTGCAAGTAGAAAAAAGTCTTAGATCTGCTGCCAGAGGACCCCAAAAGTTGAGCAAGACACCCTTTAAAAGACTTATACACCCCTTGGTGACTATGTCCTACACTGGTTGAAACGATATTTTTTGAGAAGATACATATAACTTTGCACTTCCCAGATCTTCCTACAAGCTACTGTTTCAGTCCGTTAGTTGTCAAGATCTTGCATTTTACATAAATTAGGTCACATAGTTTAATTAGGGTAATCATAGAAAGTAAATTCCAATCTATTTTCAAGACCCTAAGGATGAATATCTAGGTTTGATTGACTCACCTTCATGGTTGAAAGTCAATCTATTCACCTTGTTGATTTGCATTCTAATGTACCTTTGAAAAAGGGCAAATTGATCCTAGGGTTTTACACATTTAACTCTAGGACATCCTTTTCTATGTTACAAAGAGACCAACTACCATGCTTTCCATATGCATTTTAGGGGGCTTGATCCATGGAGTTTGAAGTAGTGCGCTAGGAGGATCTTGTTATTCCATTGGATTGAGATCCAAGATTTTCTAGAGGTAGATGTTTGGATATGATATCTAATAAGTGCTTTCCAAGGAGAATTTCCATCCAAATCTCTACCTATCCATTTGGCTAAAAGATAGACTCCTTGAGTAAATGGATCCATGATGCCTAATCCACCTTTCTCCTTAGGGAAGATACAATGAGACCAAGAGGTAGTAGGAATTCCTTTTTTATTTCCCCATTTGGACCAAATAAAATTGTGAATTAGCTGGGTGAGCTAGTTATAGCAAGCTGAAGGTGCCTAGTATTTTATTAGACATGATTGGATAAAAGGATTTTATTAGCTACCTGAATACACCTAGTCATTGAGAGAAAATAGTTAGTCCAAGCCAATAGTTTGGATGTGAATTTTTTAAAGAACCATCTCCACATATCCTTTAAAGGGACTCCTAACCCAAAAAGAATGCTAAGATACTGAGATATGGTTCTGTGTTTAATTTATTTCCATTCCTTAGGGATCCATGGAGGATGGGGGTTGGGTCTTGTCATCCTAAATTCAATTTTATATATAGCTAACTTGGAGCCTAAGACATTGTTGTAGAAATCAAGGATATATAGCATATTATTGATGTCATATGCTTAATTTTGCATTTACTAGGGATAGAGATTCCATGGATGAGTTAATTAGATTGGGAATGTTGGAAGAGGTAACTAAGAGCATCAACAATGAGCACATAAAGAAAAGGAGCTAACATGCAGTCTTGGAAAATTTATTTTTGGAGGGAAAATTGAGGGGAAAGGGTTCCATTAATCTAGCCAACCTTGTATTAGCATACATGAATAACATAAAAACATAGGTACCAAAGTTAGGGACAAATCCCAACCATTAGAGAATCTTGAGGATGAAATACCATCTTATAGGATCATTTTCTTTGTCAAAATCAAGTTTAAGGATCAAGGGATCTTGAGTTGTTTGTCGGGCCTATTCAAATGATTCCCAAGCAAGGATTAAATTATCAAGAATAAATTTTCCCTAAGGAAACTAGTTTACTTAGGTCCAACATTTTCTTATGTGATGGGTTAAATTCTTTTGGCAAGAGTTTTAGCAATGATCTTATATTAAGTGTTGAGTAATGTGATGGAGCACCAATCATTCATCAAGACTTCTTGTTTCCCTTTGGGAATTAGTTTAATCAAACCTTGATTAGCGATTGCACATAGGGATCCAATTTCTATACCTTCCAAATAGACATTGTAAAAATATTCTCTAATATGGTCTAGAGAGTGTGGTAGAATTCCAAAGGAAGACCATCTAAACTAGGACTATTTTCTAAGGTGAAATTATGCATGAATTCTCCAATCTCCTCCAAGGAAAGGTTGTGGTTAAGAAATTTACTATAGTCTTGTTAAAAAATTTTAGGAATACAATTACCAAGAGTATCTTCTAGAATGGGAATTAAGGGGTCTTGAATGGAGTCATTAGTAAATAGTTTTTTATAATTTGATCCCAAAAAAAATCATGATATTCTCTTGACTAGTTTGCAACTCACCATTTTCACATTTAATAAAAAAATGTGTTCTTTTTTGTGTTTATGTTGTAGAAATAAAAATAAAAATTGTGTGCTCTTATTCCATCTTCTATCCATTGTAGCTGGGGCCTCAATTGGGCACCTTTACCCTTATAAGCATCCAATTTTTGAATCATATTTTTAGTATTAGCAACTACTAGTTGTAAGGGAATGTTGTGAGGATTGTTGTCCAAATACTTACTATTTTGAACAAGCTAACTTTTGAGATATTTCTCAATTCTTCAATGTTTAGCTACTTCTCTCCTACCAAAGTCACAAAGTAAATGAGGACATCAAACAATAGTTCTTTCCCACCGGAATATCCATCTATCCTCTTGGGGTTTAGGCTCATCCTTCCAAATAGAAATAAGACCATCAATTCATTCCTTATTTTGGAGATGTGAAACATTTAATTTGTAAGGTAGGTCATTAGGAAGGGAGTTAGCTCCAAGAAAGGATAAGGTGGTGAAAATGGGGACAGAGAGTGAAATCAAGATGGATGAGATAGTCTACAGGGGAATGCAAAATAGGAAGATTGGGAGAAATGTAGAATCTATCCAAGCGGCCCATTTTTTGAAGAAACTCTTCTCGAGAGTTGCTCCATGTGAACCAATGAGGATTATGAGAGTCTATTTTACCCAAGATTGGATCATGAATACCAAGAGAGTTTCAATAAAGTTTCCATGCTTCAAACTCGAGCTGAGGCAATTTGGGAAGGCTTTCCCAACTACAATTAACAACATGCTCTACCATATTGAAATCTCCCCCAAGAACCCACTCAAAAGAAGGTAAATTCATGTGAAGCTGTTCCCACAAAGTCACTCTCTTAGTTGAGGATTCAATGGGGAATATATGAAATAAAATCCAAGAAGGTTACCTTGAACAAGGGTGGTCACCCACACAAAATAATTATTTGGATCATATCTAAAGGCAATGATTGTTTTGTCTAGCCATGGGGCACGACCCAACACAACACCTCTAGAACGATCAGGATGGTCTGTATGGAAGAATAGTGCCTCATTCCAAATCAAGGACAATGTAGCTTCGAGACTAGATTGGCTAACTTGTACTTCTTGCAGCATTAGGACTAGTGATAACTTTAAGAAATCCATCTCAAAAAAAGACATAAAATCTTGGTGAATATTTTATTTTTTGGGGAAATTTTTTTGATTTTTATTGTTGAATCTCTTTTTTTAAAAAAAAAAACTAATTTTATTGGTGATTTTTTTTACATTACTAAAATTTTATAGAAAATATTGGAAAGTATTAGAAATTAATAGGAAAATACATGAATTATGATGGTGAATCCTTCCAATCTAAAAAGAAAATTCTTATAAAAAATTAGGGGTCCAAGGGTGGAAATTATCAATGGGTTTAAGGGGTAGACAATAATATTTACTTGCCACCATTGATTTAAAATATAAACTAACAACCCTTGTATTTTTTGAGGTAAAATGTACCTGCAATCTTTAATTCTCATGGGGTTTGAAATTGCTGTTGGATCATTGAATTCAGAAGATCAATGATCCAAAAGCAATTTTTGGCCCCATGAGCATTACAAATCATGATACATTTTACCTCATAGAATACAATAGGGATCATTAGATTATATTGTAAATCGATGGTGGAAACTAAAGATGTGAAATATGGCCCTAAAGAAACTAATAATTATGATATACTATTGGAGAATTAATATTGATTTCTACTATAACTTATAAAATTTAGGCGAATTTGATCTAATTATATGTCAAATATTGTGGTAAATTTCTGAGTTAAATTTTATAATAAAATAAATTATTTAATGATTTAAATAAGACTATAATATTTTTTTGTAAAAATGTGGCGATTTAGGTTGCATTACAGCTTGAACTTTTAGCCAATTTTTGATTCCCAAATTTTAACTATTAGCCAATTGGTGAATATTAGTCACTAAAAAATCACTGATTAGGACATTCATTTGACTATTCAGGACAAACTAATTGACCTGATATTTACGAGATGGGATTGTCAAACCCCTTACATTCTAAGACTAAATATGGTAGATCATTGAGAGTTAGGAATGTTCTCATCTAAGAGGAGGGTGTTAAACTGATTGGAAACCAATAAGGCGTGCAAATCTAAGGATCCATATGTAATGGGTCTCCCTCTAGAGGACGATCTTGATTGTGATCTCAAGGGGATTGAGGAGTGTGTTCTCTTAGTGTTATTCGGTTGGGAGGAAGCAACCATGGGGCTAGATAGGGTGTTCTTAAGGTCCCAGTGGGTTGAGAAAGCTTTGTAAATGTTGGGCATTAGAGAGGGGTGGCATGGATAGCTCCTTTCTCTTTTTGGGAAGTCCTTTCTTAGCTATAAGGATGTCCTTAAAGGTGGACTTGCCATGAGAGAGAGAATGCAGAGGGACATCAGGATTAGGTGGAGATTTAGAGTGGGAGGGAATGGAGGAGGGAGGTTTTTGGAGGGAAGATGGGGGAGATGGGTGGGACAATAGCTGATGGGAGTGGAGGATTAGAGATAGGGGCTTGAGGGGGATGATGTTTACAATGAGGGAAATCTCTAATAAGGTGTTCGTGTTTTCGACAATAAAAGTAGGCATTAGGATTATTAAGGTAGGTGGCCCATTGAGTGAACTCAAAACCAAGGCCAACCAACTTGATGAAATCAAGGAGAGGTTGGGTTAAGTCCAATTCAACACAAAATTTGGGGTACACTTTCAGATTGGCCCATTTGTTTGAGCTAGGTTTGCACCACAAGACCCTTCCTATTTGTGTTGCTATATTATGAAGAAAGGGATGAAATACTAAGTTAAGGAGGGGAATCTCCACCCACATAGGATATTTAGTTTTTGAAAGCCCTTTTGCGTAGAAGTTAATATCCTGAGCTTGGAGGTAACAGGTTTGATCACAAATTATCTATGAACCATAATGAATAGTTTCTCTAGCATGATCTTGGTTCATGAAGGTGCAAGAAACATACCCTCTACCTAAGCCCCTAAAGTATTCTATTAGGCATTAGGAAAATTCACCACCAAAAATTCACTACAAGCAATTCACCCCCAAAAATTCACCACCACAATTTATAACTATGAGATATTCATCACACATATAATTCACCACTAGCAATTCATCATTGTGGTATATTCACTGCGTATACCTTTTTTTATGCGTTTGGAAAAATCTTTGTAATTTTTCTTTTTTGGGTGCTCTTGGCCACTTAAATATTGAAAAATTTATACATGGTGAATATACAATGATGATGAATTAGTAGTGGTGAATTGTCTATACATAGAAAATATGTCACAATGATGAATTTCTAGTGGTGAATTACTAGTGGTTAATTGCTAGCAGTGAACTTTCCTAGAGCCATTCTATTACACACCTCTTTTTTTCTTAGTTTTTGCATGTCCATTTTAAAAATTATTTTTCTTTTGGGATACCTTTTAATAAGAACAATATGATTGATCTTGCTTTTTATTCTTCTATAACATCAACCATTTCATCAGGAAATTAAAATGTGATAGATTTACCTCCAATAGTGTCTCAAGATTGGGTGGTTTGGTTGATGTTCTCTTCTAATCATGTGGTATGAACATGATGTTCTTTGGGTGGGTGAAGGTTTATTTTCTAGGAACCAACAACACATATCTCCAAGGTGTTTGCATTGACTAGCTAGGTAGCAGAACTGGGGCAGGCATGAGGAATCTCTTTCTGAGCAATGATATCTGGCTCATCAGACATCCCCTTTTATCTTTCCTTTTTTTCATTGCAAATCCACGTGGGTTAACCCAGACTAGGACCCAATAGTTGCTAATCTATGCACAGTTAAACCTGGTGATTTAACCATTGTTTCAAACTTGAAGAAACATCTATGGACCACTAACCATTCTTTTTTTTCCAACTTTGACAAAACCTATTTTCATTTGTTGTCTAGTACATTAATTTTGGGACTATCAAAGTCAGATGCCTAGTGAATATTTAACTTACAAATGGATTGTTGTGTCCAATAATTTGGAATTAACTGTAAATGGGTGACATGCAAAAGTTAGTAGTACATTCACTAATTTGATAGATCAAATACATGCACTTTCTTGTTAACATGTGACATCCATTTATCACTTTCAAATATTTTAAATTTGAATTTAAGAGGTATATATCCTAAAACTAAATTATAGTATCAAACTAATTTTGAGAATTTATAATGGTAGGAAGGATGTATATTGGACTCGTTTTAAATTTGTCATCAAAATTTAGGGTTAATGACATGTGGTACATGGTTCTCATGATTTTCATGAGATACTGGCTTTATTTTATTCTTTGGAGTTGTTGGTATTGTAATTGAGTGTGTTTTGGACCATGAGTGATCTTCATTTAGGAGATGGTTATCATGATTCCATGGATATATCAATATCAAGATTCAATGGGAGCTTTGATAGTGATATAGATTCATAACTTGGTGATGGATGATCTTTTAAAATAGTTTTATGTGTCATGTAGGAGCTCTTGGATCATATTTTATGCAGTGAGATTTCTTTCACATCTTGAGTTTCATTGATAAGAGATGGTTATCTTCATGTGATTGGAGATGTTGGAATCTTGGTTAACCATGAAGGACTTTTGAAGTCTTTGGTCAAGGTGTTAGTTTGTGACTTATTAGTTTTGATAGGTTATCCTTGGTTGAGAGGATGGATTGGTATTGTTCCATGGTGAACTCTTTATTTCTTATTGGAGGTTTATGATATAGATGCTCTCGGGAGTATGATATGTTCATTAGATCATGTGATCTTCTAGGAGGAGATGTTAGATCATGATGTCATGCCATGTTATTAGATTTTGTAGATGTGCAATGAGATATTTGACAATGATTTGGATAGTTCTCTTGGAATTGAGTAGATTGGTCATGTTCTTGGAAGATTCTTGAGAGTGTAGTGATGCATTTGGAGGTTAGCAAAGATTGATCGATTATAGGTGCACATGGATACTTGGAGACTTAGGTGAGGTTTGATTTCTTTTGTTTTTAATAATAATTTCAAGGAGATTTCATCTCAATATGGATGTGATCTCATGATGGACCTCTAGAGGATATTTTTGTGGAAGAGAGTCCTTATGGATTGGTGTACCTTGGAGAAGCAATCTCATTCTCCACTTCTCAATTTACTTGGAAAATAATAAATGATTATACATGGAGCTTGTGGTTGTGGTTTATGGGTTGGATATGTTCTGGAATGAGTTTTATTGATGGTTTTTGATACCTTAGAGGTGGCATGTGTTGAAGGATGAGATTAGTTATTTCTTGAGATGTTGGTCATATTGGTTGTTATTGTAAGAATTTTCATGGAGCACTAGAGCATGTTAGAGATTCATGTGGTTTCATGGATAGTTATGATGATGTATTTCATTGATTGAACCTTATATAATGTATAAAACAAGTGGGAGAATGTTAAGAAAAGAGTGTTGTACACCTTACAGTACAAGAAATAACTATTTTAATTATGTAAAATAAATATTTATTTGTGGTGCATCTTTGGAGATGTGTTTAGCCATATTAAATATTTATTTGGATCCTCTTGCAAAGTTGTGTGTGACATTGGTTACATGTTTTATGTGTGGGTTGCATATGGGTAAATATCTAATACTAGGAATTCAACTTAGTACCAAAAAGTAAATGTTGGGATTAATGGTTTTGTACACTCATGGTTACGAGACAAATGGTTTAACCTTGTCACTTCATTGTTTTGTGTGAGCTTTATTCAACCAAACACTTTCTCGTATTCATCGTTTATGCTAGATGGTTTTGATTTACTATCACAATGCATATATCTAGATATCCATGAACAAATCCTCCATCTTGAGCTTCCATAGCTCAAAGTTAATTTCCTTGCATTTCTCCACTTCCATTCTAGATGTTTTTATCATGGATATTGAAAGGAAGCCGAGTGAGAAGAAACAAATTCATACACTAATCTAAGTAGGGGAGAGTTACAAAATTTTGTTTTAAGACCTTTAAATAGTTACAACAAGAGAAGCACATAGAGAATAAATGAATAAAGCAACAAGACATATAACAATGACACCAAATATACATGGGGAAAACCATTTCGGGTAAAAAAATACACCCTCCAAAAGCACAGTACTATTGTATTACTTCAAAAGGAATTACAATACAACCCCAAGTACAAAGCCTTCTTTTATAAGTGCTTCAAAATGAACACCTATTCTGGAGTGATATCGACAACACTTTGTTACCTGCAAAAATCCTATGCATCCTACAATGCGAGGCATACATTTTATAGAGAATACAAGCCAAGATATGATTCTAGAAGAGGTTGGGCATCCAAATACATATAGCACAGTATCCCATGTCATAGACATGCATTTTGGTGTAGGAGCACCTTGTTTACAGAATGTCCTCAAAAGGTAAAAAAAATAAAAATTTGAGTTTTCAAATGTAAAGGAATCTAAATCTATGTAATAAGGTCATGAAGTGGTCATACATAATGTATTTGAGGTCAAAAATAGGTCACTAGGTGGGAAAAAGATGGAAAAAGAAAAATTTGAAAATGCTAAAAGTTGCCAATTATGTAAAATGCAAGGAAAAACAAAAAAAATCAGAAGATGAATAGTCTTTGTGGGAAAGTTGAAGGGATAGGCCGATGAAGGAAGTTGAAAAGGTAGTTATTAGTTAGGAAACACATTTAAAAGGCTTGAGAGGGCAAGAAAATGAGGATCCATTGTATTCTTGAAGAGTATCTAATAATAAAAGTACCCTGTTCTTGAAATTCTGTGTTTTTTTTCTACTGCTTACTAATTTACTAGGCCTGTGAAGAAGTTTTAGATTTTAAATATTATTGTTGCAAGTAGGGAAGAGAGTAAGCTTTCATTTAAATCCAATTATAAAGGAATCCATCGAGCATATCATTTGTTTGAGTGCATTTACTGAAGTTCGGTCAGAAACCCTTAATATTGGTGTTTTGAGAGTCTTATAAGGAAAGGATGACTACTCCACTGAATTAGGTAGTATAGATAAATGGAGTAGGTTAGTATATGATGCTTTAGGTTATTTTTGTGTTGATTTGTGTAGGGGAAGAAGATAATGTAGGTTGAAGGTTGCTGTCCACACAAAAAATAGAGTTTTCCTCATGAAAGTGAATGGTTTCAAGTTGGAATTTGTGGAAATATCACTCCATGATTCTGGGAGTTGATTTTTAGAGCATAATCAAACATATTTAGACATGTTTGAAGAGGTGGCAGAGAATATGGAGGTTTTCAACATTTAATTTCAATAAACCCTCATTTGTAGGGCTTGTTTATGCATAAAGTAAGGGTTTGATTGATCAACTTATTATTGAGTCTATTTCTTCCTAAAAGTTGATGAATCTTGAGTTTTGAAACTAGTTAAAAGAATCTTTGAAGTCATTCAGTGTTTTGGTGAAGATTAAAGAGTACCTCCTTTGTATTTTTGGGCTAATTAGTGTGATTTGGTAGCGTACTGTTAGGATTTCTGATAATTGTTTCTAAACAATGGCTTTTGAATTGGTGGCATGTTAAAGTTGGTAGAAATGGGTCTCTAAATATGTATTGGGTTTGTGTTGATGCAAAGAGATTATTAAAAGTTGTATCACCCGTTTCAAGGGTTTTTTGACCTATTAGATTATAGGTCCTTGGGTGCATGAATTTGTTTATCTAATGAAACAGAGTTATGATGCTGTGGATTTTTGATGATTCTATCAAGAGAATGATATAACAATGTCTAAATGATTGAACAAAGGTTTGAGGGCAGAATTTGTTACTTTGGTGATTTGGTTTTGTGGTTCCAATGTGTAAGAATGAGTTTTGACTGCAAAAGATAGATGAACTGATGGATCAGTATTGGTAGGTGTGTGTACTGGTTTATTTCAGTCTATATATGATGATAACAGTGTCTTGGGAGTTTGAAGAAAGTTTAAAAATGAGTATGCATGATTTGTTGTTCTTATGCCTTGAGAAGAGAGTTGTATTGAAGGGTGAGAGAATGAATAGTGAAAGATGATGAATGGTTCTGTTTTCTTAATTAGGTTATGGTTTGGTATAGTCATGTGATGCTGGTTAAATGAAATTTGTATCTGATAAAGTTGTGGAATACTGACTTGGTGAAATTGATGTTTGATAGCCTTTGAATGGCCAGAGTTTTTGATGGATTTTGTTGAATGGATAAGTGAGTTTTTGATAAAATGTATAGTGGATTTTTGGTGATTTGTTTAATTTGATCTTCTTAGTTGAGTTTGGGTCTTGAGTACCTCTTATGGTTGTTGGTTTTTGATTGATGCTCTTGCATCACATTTGGACACTTGTACTAGATTCCCTTACACCTCTTACAATTGTCATACATGAAAATATTCTTTCTCCTAGCTTGGACACCCAAAAATGTGCTCATAAATGCTTATGGAAGATGCCTTACAACCATCATAGAATATGTCATAAATTTTCCATAATATCTATCATAGAATTCATAAGAGAATTTGTCATAACTAACTAAAAATAGCCGATTCTCTTACATCCTATCATAACCCAAATCTTGCACTAACTTTCTCCATGCAACAAGATTCCTTATGACACGTCATATAATTTGTCATAGGTCAAATATTCCAAATTGGGATGCCTATGTCCACTTGGGATGATTATGTATCATCCAATCACATCCAACAAAGATGCCACCCAACTAGTGGGTCCCAATTTGTGACATGACACCATAGGCAATAAAATAATACAAATTATTACAATAATACATAAAATTAAATCAATAATAGGACTCTAAGGTTGAGACACCTTAATCCCAACATTCTCCCACTTGTTGAAGACTTGCTGAGAGTCATACAAAATCATCTGCTTAGGGCCCCAAGGCCCATGGAATCAGAACACCATCTGAACTTATCTATTCTCACTGGTTTTGTTAGTGCATCTACAACATTCAAAAAAATTTCAACCTTCTCCATGTTCACCTTTCCATCTTCTACCATATCATGAACAAAATGATACTGAACATCAATGTGCTTTTTTCTAGCATGGAAGGTAGGATTCTTTGCTAGGAAAATCACACTTTGACTATCACAAAAAATAGTAATTTGTCCTAAAACTAAACCAATATTAGAACACAATCTCTTAAGCCAAATAGCTTCCTTATAAGCATGAGTGGCTTCCATATACTCTTCCTTTGTCGTGGACAATGTGACTACAACCTGGTGCTTACTCATCCAACTGATAGCACCACCAAACATCATAAACATGTAACCACTGGTGGATATTTTATTGTCAATGTCACCTTCCCAATATGAATCCACATATCCATACATGCTCACAGAATGCTAAGGTCTAGAAGGATAACCATGAAAACACAAGGCATACTCAGAAGTACCCCGTAAATATCTGAACACTCTCTTAACTACATCCCAATGCACCTGTCTAGGATTGACCATAAAATAGATAAGGACTCCCATTGCTTGGGAAATGTCTGGTCTCGTACACACCATCACAAACATTAGACTAGCAACTAAAATCTCATATGGTACTCTGGTCATGTCGTCCATCTTAGTAGGATATTTTGGACAATCATTCATAGAAAGCTTCATTCCCTGCATCACAAGAACAACTAACTGTCTGCAATCAACCATGTTGAATCTCTCCAATACTGAGTTCACATAATTTATCTAGCTTAACCAAAGCTTTCTATTAGCTCTGTCTTTCATGATTTATATTCCTGTAGACATGCAAAATTAACATTATGCATTCGATCAATTCACAAATTAGGTCTCACACTAGGCCCATTCATCACTTTCATCCATTCATTAAATAATCTCATTTAAGGTCATTTATCAAATAAACATTATCATTCAACCTTCATCTTGCATCATCCATTTAATTAAATAAATCAGGACTTCATTTAAATCAAATCCAAATCATATTTCCATCATTTTCTGATTTAAATAAATCAATTATTTAAGTCTTAAAAGTCAAAATCATCTAATTAGCATTAAATCAGCATAATCATCATCTATTTAATCTAACCCTGATTAAATACTCACCCACTTGCATTCTCTAGATTTGGCCACTTGCACATGAAATTGCATTTAAATGATTTATCAAAATCTTTATTTTCAACTTGGCATAAAGGAAGAATATTCTCCAAGTTTGAATCTCCCCCCAAGTGGACATGTACACCCAGAGCATTTATGAGGCCTTACATGTCTCTTACATGTCCCCTTCCAAAGGTCAAACTCAGCATTCATTGCAAATTTGAATTCAAATTTTCCCTCTCATGGGCACTCTTCCCAAATCTTGCACATACATCAACCAATCATCACTTGACAAGTGGCCTTATCTTCATTGGCAGAATCTTTAGTCCCACATTGGTCTCTCTTCAACACTTAGCATTTTGAAAATCTTTAAATAGAAGCTTCAACATTGAGCAAATCCTCCACAATTTTATGCAAGGTTACTCTCTTCATTTGAGATTTGATCTTGTTCATCATCATTCCACCATCTTCATAGCATTTTCATCTTGAGCTTTGATCAAGGATTGGGAAAGGGTCACTAGCACATGTGACACCAATCCAATATGAGATAGAGTTGGATTCTTGCTTCTTTGTGCTTTCACTTAGTTTTTGGATTGCATTATGAAGCATGATTCAATATTTCATATGGATTCTATATCTATTTGCTTGATTTAACTAACAATACTCATGCTTGTTTGTTTTTGAGCAAAATGCAGATTTAGGGTCTACATTTGGCGCTAGAAGGAGGGCTGGAACCTTATACATTCCTTTATAATAGAATATGATAGGGATTATGGCTCCAATAATATGGTTATGCATTTAGAGAAAGATGCATATTTTTTTTAATTTTTTTTTCAAATGTTGTATTGACATTTAAAAGAGTTGAGATTCCACCGTTATTATCAAGTTTTGCATTATTGCAAAATTTGCATTTATATTATGGAATTTAGCTTTGCATCTGCTGATTTCATTTGTTACTCAGTTTCTAAAGTTTCTGCACTAAATTCTGATCACTCTCCACTAAAGAAAAATAAAAGTTGTAGATGTATCTAATAAATGATGGGATTAGATCACTATGATTAACCATTGCGTAGTAAGAATAGATAGATTTCTATGTGGTATTCAAAATTTCAATTCAAATCATGTTGTTGTGTCGCAGATTATAGAAAATTTTGTACATCTTGCCTTCTTTTGACAGGGCATTTTTAATGATCACAGAACTCAAATCTTTTATCTTGCATTGTCTTGTTCAAAGCTTCTGTCTGAGTATCTAATCTGTCATTAAATATTGTGGAATCCACAACCATAGGACGTCGGCCATTCTCCAATAAGCTTTTGGATGAAATTAAAAAGTTTCCTGTATGCCATCCCAAAATGGCTAAGCTTCTTGGTCTATTGAATGGTGGCTTTTCACTGTATTCTGGTCTATTACTAAGCTACAGCCCCATGAGACCAGCCCGTGGCCTACCTTTTCTGGTTTTGTCATGTGTCCATCGATTGGTCAATACCATTCACTGCGAAATCCTTGTTGCTGCAAAAGTCTTATGCGTTCTTGCTGTAAAGTCTTATGCATTCTTTTTGGTGTTTACATAAAGTTGTTGCGGAATCTTAGGTGTTCTAGCCTAATAGTTAGGTGTTCCTTTCACATGTTACGGAGAAATCATCGCTATATGTAGTGGATCGATTATCTTCTATGGTAGGTTGATCTCTCGTTATTATGGATTAATGGTTAGGATGGTTGGGTTGATGTTAGATTTAAAATTCTCTGCAATATAGGTACCAGTAGTCTGTATCTATAGCTACCAGTAGTCTGTATTTACAGCGCATCCTCTTGACTGCAAAACTTTTGAACCTTGTGCAGTTGGTGATTCCTTAAAGTTTGTACTCATGCTCGGTTGGTGTTTGTGTGTTATTTTTATTATTATCACCTTGATAAATCTTTAAAATCAATGCTAAATCTGCATTCTGTGCTACTGACTGGCTGTTATACATTGAATCTGCATCCACCTTGAAATACTTGCTCATGCGCATTTATCATAAATATGGATTTTTTTTTTTAAAACGTATATAGCAAGTGGATAGTTCAATCATAATAAAGAGTGTCAAATTTCTTAAATTTATTTCATAGAGGCACACTTGTCATGTACATGCAGATTCATTTATGATGAAACTTAAATCTCTGACTTTTATGGTATTTTCAGCAAGATGCGCAGAAATTGGGACAACTACAGATGCGCAGAAATTGGGACAGTTATAGTATTAATTTTTTCAACAAAAACATCCTTGAAAAGAATGAAGTTAATCATCTCATTTTGAGGCAACTTGAAAATTGTGTGTGCTAGAATTTAAGAGGCCAATTTCTATTTGACTAGCACGCAGAATAAGTTTGATGGTTTATTCTTTTTTTTAGTGATCATTAAATGAGGTCTGTGTTCTTAAAAGAAAAATCAATGTTCATATGATCAGCATTCCATCCATCGAATGAAATGACCTTTTGTTT
>VDFB02042673.1:0-22464 GCA_007258455.2 Sequoia sempervirens
ATATATATATATATCACCCAAGTGTTGAGTTTTTTTTAGCCCCAAGTGCTTATTTGGTCCCTCGAAGGCCCTAATAGGGAAATTTTTCTCTGAGCCATAACATTCCATCAGGGTGTCAAAAATTTACAAGTGAGATATCAACGAAAAGCTAGTGTTGAGCACTTCACAGTGGTGCAAGCCTTTTTTTAAGATTTTCCCTCAAGTAAATTTTATTGTTGGTCAATGTCATATTTTATTTTTTGGACTCCCGAGCTCATAAATTTTTGCCACAATCTCCAATTTTTGTGGTTCTTACAACATCGTGAAGGTATTGAGGAGCTCTACATTTATATTCATGCACTTTTCCTAGATTTAGCTCAAGGCACTTTTTTATTTAGATTTGTGCAATTTTGCATTCTGATTGATTACTTAGACATACTATATTTTGGAGAAGTTTTGTCCACTTGGGAAGGCTTCATTTTTAGTATCGATCATATTCGGAGAGGTTGCCTTCATTTTTCTGAGATATTGTTGTAATTTTTCCATCTTTGATCCATCTTGGCATTGACAATCTGGAACACATTTTTGACAATGTAGTCGCACTACATACGAAGTGCCTCACCTATTATTGGGGGATTATTGATTGATTGGTTGGGGGTTCTCTCAGTGCATTTTTTTATTTGTTTGCTTGTACTCTCTCATTTTCATGGATCATTCTAAGGTTCCTTTGCTAACATCATATAACTATTCAACATGGAATCAACATGCATGGAGTACACTAATGAATGAAGGTCACTCTCTATATGTTGAAAATGGCTCTAGGAAAATTCATCGCCAACAATTTACTGATGGAAAATTCATTGCCAGCAATTCACCGTGGGAAAATTCACCGTCATGACAAATTCATCGTGGGAAAATTCACCGTGATGAAAAATTCACTGCCAAGTAAAATTCACCACCAGCAATTCACCGAGGCGAAAAATTAACCACCATTAATGTTTTTTAATATATATTTCAAAAAAGTTCTTTTTTTTTGCAAAAGAATAATTTGATTTATGATAATAAAAAATTAATCGCATTAACTTTAGAGAATTAGAGAATTTGATTTATGATAATAAAAATAAAAATATTTTTCAATATATTTTATGATAATAAAAATAAAAAAATAATGGCATTAACTTTAGAGAATAATTTGATCTATAATCAATTATACATAAGAGAAATATATAATTTAATAATTGGTATTGTTAGCTATACCCCGCAAGTAATCACAAATATTGTTGGTTTCATCATACTTAGCCACTACATTTTTTATCCGTTCAGCAGAATCTCTATATTTTTTCCTTTTTTGCTGCTCTTGACCACTTAAATATTGCTCAATTCGAACCTCATTTATACTCTGTTCTCTTTTAATGTTGTCAATGAATTTCCAAATATTGGGATGATGTGCTGAAATTTGTTGTTTGAATCCTCTATGCCAACCTTCAATTGAGTTAATAGTTTTGGGAAAATCTTTTGAAACTCCCTCATAACAATTCCATATTTCAATTGGGAATTTTGGTGGCCGTCGTCGTTGACGTCTATCGGAACGTCCAATCCATGTATCCTCAAAATAATCAACCACATCTTGAGCTTCAGGAGGTATAATATTGCTCTCACATAGTGTGTCAAATGTATTTACTACATCACGCACCAGTACAAATGCTAAGGCAGACAACAAGCGCATACTCAAAGCAAAGTCAGAATCATTTTCATAACGATTCTTTAATCTGCGAGCTTGTATTTTGCGAAAAATGCATTGGCAAAAATGAAAAAAGCATCCATGTAATTCTGTCGTTGGAAACACTATTTTTGTTGCACTTATCATAGCTTTTTCAAAATCTATTGTTATTGATCTTGGCGATGCTAATGGTACCAACTCTTTTATTTTTTGAAGTAATTGTATATACATATGTTCAGTCTTATCAGGCAATAACGCATATACTAAAGGCAGACAAGCATTTTTTTGTAGCCCATGTACAATATATAGTTGGTAAAATAGTTGTGGAACAGTTTTAAAAGTGCCATCAGCATACCAATGTTCGCATTGTGCCAATACTTGGAGATTTCTTTCGGTAGAAAATATTAAAATCTTGTTGCTATCAGGTCCAGAATCGAATAGCAAAAATAGCTCTCCATGATGTGTTTTTGTATATTCTTCAGAAAAAACTATGTTTTCTCAACGCAATGGGATAGCAGGCCCATCATATTGTTTAGCTCTTATATTTCTTATTGTTCTCTTCATGGTATCCATACTTGGAAGTTTAGCAGCTACTACTTGGCTGCATTCAGCAACAACACTTCCTATTACCAATTGTGGTGTATCACGAGTATTTTTAGCACTATCACTAATATCATTCAAAATTTTAGTGGCTTCAACTTTCGCTATATCTATAATATGGTTATGTTCATTAAACTGTTTAATGATCACATCACCTTTAGCAGTCACGCGAGCATGACACTTAGTTTTTTGATAATCTTCACATTTCCAGTGAACTTTGTTTTCAGTTTGTTTTTCTTTATGATAGAAATAACCATCAAGAAACAATTTTTTCCTGCCTTTTTCAGTTTGATAAAATTGAAGCGACATTTTTATTTTTAAAACATTACACACATCGTTATCATGAAACATAAAACAATGATGAAAATGAAAGCTTATATACCATGTGTGCAGTAGAGATGCACTTTGGAGGACAGTCGTGACTATTGAAAATAAAAATTACTATCAAGCAAATCTAACACAAAAATAAATGAATTTTTAATATATTATCATAAAAACATTCATATCAAAATAAACATAAAAAAATATTTTAAAAATAAAATTGTCAATAAATTGTAACGAGGTGAAAATTACTTTTTAAGAAAAAAAATCAAAGTTTATCATAAAAAATCAAATGCAAAGTTAATTTTCCACTTTGGTGAAAAAAAAATGCAAATGAAAATAAAAATTACTATGATAATTTTCCACTTCAGTGAAAAAAAATGCAAATGAAAATAAAAATTACTATGATAATTTTCCACTATGGTAAAAAAAAAATGCAAATGAAAATAAAAATAACTATGAAGCAAATCTAGCACAAAGATAAATCAATTATTAATATATTATCATAAGAAAATTAATATCAAAATAAACATAAAAAATATTAAAAAGATAAAATTGTCAATAAATGGTAATGCAGGTGAAAATTATTTTTTAACAAAAAAATTAAAGTTTACAAAATATATATTAAAAAACATTATCGTGGTTAATTTTCTACTTCGATGAATTGTTGGCGGTGAATTTAGCTTGGCGGTGAATTTATCATGCCGGTGAATTTTCCCATGGTGAATTTGGCATGGCGGTGAATTTTCCCACAGTGAATTGTTGGGGGTGAATTTTCCATCGGTGAATTGCTAGCGATGAATTTGTCGTATGCCATTGAAAATAAGGTGCATGAACCTACAAATAATGAGAAAAAGATAAAATGGATGATTGAACATACCAAAGCTCTTTGATGTCTTCGTAAACTAGTTTCTCAAGATTTATTGTTCCAAATTGAATCATGCAAGAATTATCATGAGGATTGGAACAAATTGAAAACATTATATGGTTCTATAGATGAAGTTAGAGGATATCAACTTGATAATGAATTAATGAGCCTTGATCCTAAGAAATTTGACAATATCTAGGACTACATCACTAGGGTTAATGATCTGAGGGAGAAATGTAAAGCATGTGGTATTGATAAGAAGGACATTCAGTTGGTCTACAATTCATTAAAAAAACTTAGTCTTGATTATGTTGCTTTTGTTTCTATCTTTCATACTCATAGGTTGAATATGGGGTCTACATATACTACACGATAATTTGTATCATTTTTTGAGATGTTGATACATGAGAAACAAAAGCTTATCTTCATGGGTTTCATCAAGTCTTCTAAATCTTAGGCATTGTTGGCTAGTTAGGTGAAAGTTTATATACTACTAATGAGAAGCAGAAGAAATCAAAGAACAATGCACATTCAAATAAACCAAATAATAAATACTCTTCCTCAAAAAAATCATATAAGAAGAAGTCTACTTGTTCGTATTGCAAGAAGTTTGGTCATGATGAACATTCTTTTTACAAGAAGGACATTGATGAGTTGAAGCATTTTCTCAAAAATAATCATATTGATTTTCCTTCTAGAATGTTTGAGTCACCACCTTATTCTTCTTCAAAATAGTCTAATAAAGGAAAAGTTGGTTTGGCTTCTACATTAGGAAATAAAGAACATGTTCTTTATGCATTTTTTGGGTCCTAGATCACGAATATGGCTTCTAGATTCAAGAGCATCTCATCATATGGCATCTTCATGGCCTATATTCTCTTCTTTTGAGCCTTGTAATATGTCTCCTATTTTGATGGGAAACAATACATACATGAGTGTACTTGGGAAAGGGGTCTATTATTTTTGTGGAAAATACTTTCCAATATTTTTTGTGTGTTCCTCATTTGATGAACAATCGTCTTTCCATATATTAGATTACACATGGTGGAGATGGGAGGACTGTGGAGTTCACTCCTGATTCATTCATAATCCATGGCTTGGAGAGTAGATAGATTATTGATACTGGGATGGTTGAGCATCCATCTTGATTATATACCTTAGAAAATTTTGCTTTTGATGGTGACATTGCTCCTTCAACAATTGATCACACTTCTAGTGTGAATCCTGGTTTAGAGGAGACATTTATCTTCTTGAAGTTGGGTGTACTTACATCCAATCCCATTCTTCAGCCTTGAATTTTATCTCCTCCATCTTCTATTGCATTTGATGATGCTCATATTGGCACAAGTATGGCCTATTGTGATTCATTGTAGCAAGATCTACATTTCCTTCTATCTATATCTACTTGGGATGCATACTTGACAAACATTGGTGGGTTGTTTTTTGAGTCTCATATTTCAAATTTGGGATACACTATTGATTGCATACATCTTCTCTTTTATGGAGATGATTCTTCTTTAGTTGTTGCGAGGGAATCCGCTGACCCTCTTGTTCATTCTCTATATGATCACTCTTTGTAGCTTGATATGAGTGTGGATACTTTTGGATAGCATTTTGAGGAGGCTTCTTTATAGGAGGCATCTTTGTCTTTGGAGTATGTTCTATATCTATCTCTAGGAGTTTTGGATTGACATCTTCAATTGTGTAACCTAGAATGCATGTTTGGAGTTTTTTAGATTTTGGCATCAACATGGAGAAACTTAAGCATCATTCCAAGACATCGCATATCATTCTTCTTCCCTCATATTCCTTTCCAAGATGGAAATAATTACTACATGTCATCTTGGTTTTGTTTCTTCCTATGGGGAAGAACATTGTTTAGTGATATTAGATCATCTTTAGCATTCAATGTTGAGCTTCTATTGTAGCAAGAGACTCATTATTGAGGGGGGGTTTCATGGTCTCTCTTCTTGTCTCTTATGGGGGGTCATTTTCCTTATATGGGGTTTTGTACCTCTCACGCATCATTGAGAGTATTTTGTATTTTATCTCTCTTTTTGGGAGGATTTTTAACCTACTGGGTTTTCTCCTTTTCTCTATTTTTGAGAGATTACATTGCATATATACATGATTTCCTAACATGGCCTTGTAGCTGAGACCCATCTTTGTGTCACTTGCATAGTAATTGACTCCCTAAGTTGTACTTAAGGGGGGTGTTGGTGTAAATAGGTGTTTCTCCTATCTAGTCTTATCTAGGTCCTATTTACATTGTTAAGTCCACTTAGTTCCTAGGAGGGTATCTTTCTAGTTAGCATTAATTAGGGGGAATCTTTCTAGTTAGCATTGATTAGGGTATCTTATCTAGTTGGATTTTATTTAATGCTTGTGTCTTATGTTTTTTAATTGGCCCATGTCATTTAATTGTGACAGCCATTTAATGTTGCTACATAATCACAATTGTATATATAAGCAAGGCTTTATATGTACATTGTATCTAAGTAAGTCAACTGAGACATTTTTTGGTTACATAAGTCTAATATATCACTAAAATCTTGAGTATTGCATATTGGCCATATCTTGCATCCACCATTGAAATTCCATGTTCTTACTTTTCCCTCTTGTAGAACGTTGTTTTTGGTTTTTGCATATGATCCTAGAGGATTGAGTCCTTGAGTGACTCTAACACCTACTTTTTCACATAGTAACACATTTGAAAGACATAGTGAAACATTTGTGTGTGAGGGGGAAAATCACTAGATGTTAAACGAGAAAAATGTGCTTTAAATGAGAATATAAACTAAGATCAAACATATTAATCTAAGATCTAATCCTACACATACAAAATGAAACTAATCTATTGAAAACACATTTAGGAAATCTATGATTACCAAATTGAAAGCAAACAATTTGCATAGTGTTACCATCCCGTATCGAAGTGTATTTTCTTGATGTTGGATTGTTCTTATCACCACGAAGCCTCCATAGTTCATGAAAAATCTTGATGAATGATGCTTGATGTTGGTTGATCGAAGGAATGAGGAAGCTCTATCAATGATGATCTTGACAACACTTTGTTGCATAAGGTATGTTGATTCTCCAATCCTTTTTTGTGAGGAGAGACGTTTGTTATATAGGAAATGAGATTTTGAATCAACGATCAGGATTCAACAATGCTAGATCAACATCAATGGTTGAAATGTGTTGAGAAGATTTAGACATGAGAAGATTGTGCAAAGTTGATTGCAAAATTTATGTAATTGAGGAATAGATTGGCTATTCAAGAATTAGATTGATCAGTCAGGATATGATTGATTAGTCAGGATTTGATGGTTGAGTTAGGAATTAGATGGTTGAGTTAGCAAATTGGATTACCTAGTTAGCAAGCATAATTTGCTCAATCAAAAAGTGGGTGAGGAATTATGAATTAATTCATTTAATTAATTAATTCCTTTTTGGAGTTGAACGTGCAAATCAAGTTTGAATTTTGCAAACAATTTTGCATTAGTTTGATTTGATTTTTGATAAATGATTCAAATAGTCTGATTTATTTATTCAAATTTTGGAGGGTTTGTGTGTCAATTAAATTAGTATGATTTAATCATTCAATTAAATTAGAGGAATAAGGTGAATTAGTGATGTAATCAAATAATTGGCGATGTTTGACTAATCAGGATGAAATAAGATTAGATTAGGACTTTATTAAATAAATATAATTTATTTAATTTGTCAAAATGGTGAAAAAGTAAATTAATTAAATAATGTCATATTATCCAATTAATAGTAGAAATAGGGTTTTTTGGACTATTAAATAAATGAAATTTATTTAATTTGTCGAAAATGATGAAAAACTGAATTAATCAAATAATGCCATATTATTCAATTAATAGAGGAAATTAGGGTTTCTGGACTATATTAAATAAATGAAATTTATTTAATTTTGTCGAGAATAATGAAAAAAATGAAAGAATTAAATAATGTTGTATTATTCAATTAACAGTAGAAATTAGGGGTTTGGATGTTGTCAATGTGAAAATGCAATGCTATTTGATGATAATGATGTTGAGATGCTCTGAGACATTGCAGGATGATTCCTAGATGTTGTGAGTTGATTTGGCATGATTCTGAGATGTTATGAGACATTCCAGGATGATTCTAAGATGTTCTAAGATGTTTCAAGATGATTTTGAGATGTTCTGAGATGGTTTTGAGACGTTCCAAAGTGATTCTGAGATGTTCTGAGATGTTTCGGGGTGATTCTGACATGCTTCGAGACATTATGAGTTAATTTTGAGATGTTATGAGACATTATAGGTTGATTTTGAGATGTTCTGAGACATTACGGGTTGATTTTGAGATGTTCTGAGACATTATGGGTTGATTCTGAGATGTTTCAAGACATTACGGCTTGATTCTGAGATGTTTCGAGACATTACAAAATGTTATGGGATGTTGTTTGATGTCGTTCAATGTTGTTTAGGGTGTATGATAGGTGTTAGGTCAATTTTACATGTCTACATTTTGCCCCTATTTGATACAAAGCACTAGTTACTTTGTTTCAAAGATTCTATTTTTAAGATCAAGTTTTTTGAAAAAAAATTAAACCCCATGTGCCCTAGCATTTAATGGAATGATGGTAGGACTCTATGTTGCCCCCTCGAGGGGTTGGCCAAAAATTTTGAGTTTGAGGTCAGGCTCACAACATTGTCTTGTTTTAGTTCCAATTTGTTGAGATTTGAAGAATTAGATCTATAGGTCCCTCGTTCCCCGTTATGATGTTTATGTGAGCTTCTAATTTGAAAGTAGGAAGATCCCCTAAGTACAAATTAGGGTTTCCTAGGTGATAGGGTTTCTTGAGGTTTAATATAGGCATTTTAGGCTTCAAATTGGCTCATTTGTGCTTTGACCCTATAGCTAATTCTTGTCTCTAGTTCTCCCATTCTATCAATTTTCAAGGAGCAATGTCGACATTTGAGGGTGCCCCACATTATTTTTAGCTTGTTCGAGAGTTTGGACAACCTTCAAGCATTGGTGGCCTGGTATGTACCTTCTCAATTTTTGCTTTCATGTTGTTTCACTCTCATTATGCATGTACAAATTTCTTTGAGTCAATAGTGAAGTTTAGGTGATTTATGTGCACTTGCATCGATTTCCTCACCTTTGCCAGGTTAGAATCTCACACTTGACACTAAAACCCTTACACTTGACTTAAAACCTCGCACTTGACTAGAAACTTCGCTTTTGTTTCATGCACTTGCTCTAAAAGCTCGCCCTTGACCTAAAACATCACTTTTGCTTGCTCTAGAGTCTAAAACCTCACCCTTGACCTAAAATCTTGCACTTGCTAGAAATTTTTTCTTTTGCTTGGTGTTTTTTCAGCATTTGCTTAAAAACCTTACATTTGACTTTTCCTTTTATATTTGCTTTTACCATTTGCTCTAAACCTTGACATGTTGTTGTTTGGCATCCTAAATGTTGTTGTCATCGTTCTTTGTGCCATTTTATCTTACCTTACTTTTTTGAGAGTGAAACCCTAAAATCCTGGTTTATAATGATTGCAGGTGGGTCTCAAACCACTACAGCGGAGGGAGAGACGTCCTCGACACCTGTTTGATCCTATTGCCTATTTTGGTGTGTTGGAGTGAGACTTCTCTTGATGTCATTGGAGTACGTTACATTTTCTACATGCCTCCTATCAGGACTCACATAGCTATGATGACCGCACTCGTGGAGAGGTGGCATTCTGAGACATCCTTGTTTTGCTTGCCTATAGGAGAGGTGACAATTACCCTTGAGGATGCGTGGAGGATACTTCACCTTCCTATTCATGGTGAGCTTGTCACATATCATGCTCAACATAGTACACGTGTCGTGCAATGGGTGTTAGGTGTTGGACACTTGGAGGTTCGCTAGTCAGAGATTGATCTATCTAAGTTTTCTAGTAGTGCAAATCTTGTTTTGCTTGTTCTATGTGGTTTGATCTCAGGACTAGTTGTTCTTGATATGAGAGGTTGGTATTTTCCCATGGGTTGGGGTGTATGTATCGAGAGTATGCTTGAGCATGGGATGAGGTATGCTTTGGGTGCATGTCTTCTTACCCACCTATACAAAGATATGCACGAGGTTGTGTATCAGGGTGGGAAATCTATGTCCACAGGTGTTTCGCTTTCGCATGTTTGGGCATGGGAGAATATTGCAATTACTCGACTGGATGGGATACATGAACGTTCTCCTGATGATCCCTACTCCTATTTTTATGGGGATTTCATGCACTATATCTTACCTGGAGATCTTCCTTATTAGCATCAAGTTTTTGATGAGATGCCCAGTTTTGTGTGGAGACCTTATATGGGATGTGAGGCTTGGATAGAGGATTTAGATCATCTTGTTTACTATCATCAAACCCATTGGTTGATTGGTCATTCCTATTCTTTGTTAGAGAATTACTTACCAGATTGAGTATGTCGCCAATTTGGAGAGAGACAAGGTTGAGTTCCTGATAATTATGAGGCTCTTTTTGGTCGTACCACTAAGGAGATTCATGTATGGGGTCTCCATCCAGACATAGATATTGTTGTTGTTGAGTTCAAAGCACTTGCCCCATTTGGTTGGGGTTGGCCAGTTGGTTTAGCAAATCTAGGTACCTCTCATGATTATGATGAGTGGTGGGCACAATGCAAGCCGTTGAGACTCATTGATCCTGGGGATGATCTTGTTATGGGAAGATCAGGTATTACAGGTCATCATGGGGAGCAACAACACATTGAGGTCCTTACAGATAAATTAGATAGGGCTCGACGTGATGGGGCACAGGGTGGTCAGGATGATCACATAGCTCAAGTGTGGGGTCACAGACAGGTTCTGGTTCCCCCTCCACCATCTAGGGATGGGGATATGTTGTTAGCTCAGACGACTAATGCTAGGATGTATAGATAGTGTGGCAACAGGCTGTGGAGGCTCAGGTAGATATTTTGAGGGTTGAGTAAGATAGTGAGAGAGGTCGATGACATGTTGCAGAGGCTCAAGTATAGTTGCTCACAGCAGAGAGAGATACTCTCAGGGTAGAGAATGATAGTGTTAGAGCAGAGTAGGATCAATATCTACAGATGTCCATTTATTATCAAACCTTATATGAGGCCACTATACTAAGGGTTGCTCGACGTCCACAATTTGGAGAGCCTAGTGTTGTGAGTGATGGTGGTGGTGGTGTAGGTGTAGGTGGTGTAGGTGATCAGTCTGTGAGATAGCCAGATCCTTTTGGTGGTCGATAGGGTTCTGTTGGGGTCTTACTTTTTTTTTACTTGATCTTTATGTTGTCTATTGCTCTAAGACATATTGTAGACATGTGTTTTGTATATATTCATCGGACTGGTTGAGGCCTCATATATATGTTATGATTTTGTATTTACCCTACCATACTTGTTTCACTAATGATGATGTACTCCCTTTTTTGATGATGATATATATGAGATATACCTTATTTGGTTCAGCTTCATTATGTTTATGTGACGATGATGTATGGGATGGTTGCATATGATATGAATGGATGAATCATACTTTTTTTCATATGATGTTGTGATATATGATGTTTATGTGGTGTTAATATATGAATGATATATGATGGATATATGTTTATGATAGATGTATGCCCCATTCATGATACATGATGTTTTCATTCGTTTATTATCATCATGATATGTATTGATGACATTGTGGATGCGAGATGGATATGCTACTAATGATATTGATATCCAGGGTGGATGTTAGTTAGAAGAAAAATTATGATGATGGATAGAAATTTGATGTTATTAGTTGCAATGAGTATTGATTTCACTTTGCTTGGAGACTTCACAGTTTTGAACAATGTTGTTTGATGTAGCAAACATATACGATGCACCAAGGTATTAATAACCAAGGTGACTTTTGTATCTATTGTGTGTACTTTGACTCAAAAAACAAAGGGTATATTTGTTCATACAAAACATACGAAAACTTTGTTTAAAGTATAGGGTTGGGTTGCATTAAAAAAATTTAAGATCAATCACACAAAGAGGTATAATGCCACTGTTTCACGAACTGTTTTTAATACAACTTTCATATACTTAGTAAAGAAAGTATTCGCCGTGGTAATATTACAAAAATATCTTAGAAATAGGAAATCGAAATGACGCTCAATTTCCCCCATTCCTTCTCTTAATCCTTATGGAAATCCTCGAGAGATCCTGGGAATGAGTCAAAATAAATCATAAAAATAAGACTACAAAAAGATAAAACAATGTGGTTATATCACTTGCCATATATGTGTGGGGTGGGTCTATTATCCAATGTTGATCATGTCTATCATAGGAACGGATTTGTTAAGGCATATCTCAAGATGTTGTTGGTACATTGTCAAACAATATGTAGGTAATACTCTGGCATTTGTTTCCATCTATTTATAGTCAAAACTTTGTGATTGTTTGCTTGAAAGCTCTAGCTTTTGAAGTTTGCTCTGTTTTGTTTGTTGTTTTGTCAAAGGGTGAGTGTGACGATTTGTTTATTATGGATGAATCTTTATTGTGGATTGTGATGATGGGATGGGTTCTTTTTTATTTTTTTGAGTTTTGTGATGTTGTTTTCACTATTTTCAAGGGACTAACGTAGGGCCTCGGGGGCTCATCAAAGATACGCCTTGCCTACGTTGTACACGCAGAGGCTTGTAGCTCACCTGGTTTGAGTTTTTTTGTTTTGTGAATGTTTTTGGATTTTGGATTTTGTAGATTTTTTTTTTGGATTTTGAATTTTTGACTAAGTTGAAAATAAAGAATGTTGGAAACCTAAGGGGACTGACCTAGGGTCTCAGGGGTTGATAAGCCTTGCCTACATGTTGTACATGTAGAGACCACATAGTTCAACCTTTTGACTCAAAGAATAAATTTCTTTTGGATAAACAACATTGATAATCTAGATTGATATTCCACTTTGGTGTCTAGAGGATATGTTGTAGGAAATCGACTTGAACTAGCTATGAGGTTCAAGCAAAGGTTGATAGCTTAGACTGTTTAAGTGAAGGAATAACCCAACAATGTTTTTATTTTTGATATTTTTCAAATGTTTTTGATTTTTTCTTGTTTTCTAGATGTTTTTGATTTTCACTGTTTTGACCATGTTGTGATGTTCAAGGATCTAATCCATGACCATCTTCGGGAAGTGGCCCCCAGTTGAAGACAAGACTTATTTCCTTTATCAATGACAATCCATGGTTGGATAGATTGTTTTATTATGGAATGGATGGATGGATGTTGTGGATAGTACTGATAGATAATGATGCAAGTTTTATTCAAACATAGTGCTTGTTTGCCAGGTTTTCACTACAGTACCTGTTCTAGGAGCGCCATAAAGTGGTTTTCACTCAGAGAATGATTTATTTTTCTTTACTGTTTTTCTTGCTTTTTTATTTGTTTGTATCTTTTCTTTTTTCTTTTTTTTTGAATTTTTACCCTCTTGCTTGGGGTATTTTGACATGCTTCATGTGTAGAACTTCTTGAGGTGGTTTTTGTTCAGTAGTTCGACTAAGGGTTCTCCTTTAGGATTAGCCAATTGATATGCCCCAGAGTCGTCGCTTGTTGTGATGATGAACGGGCCTAACCAGTTGGATTCAAATTTTCCTTTGTTGTCTTGATTTAGTTGTACCTTCTGATTCTCTTTGAGGACTAAGTCATCAACTTGAAAGTTCTTGTCCCTGATCTTTTTTTCATAGTTTCATTTGAGCCAATTCTAATAAACCTACAGATGGTTTAATGAACTCAAACGCTTTTCATCTAGGAGCTTTAATTCATTTAGTATGGCTACCCTGTATTCTTCATTGTTGACCATGCCTTTCAATGAGACTCGCAATAAGGGGATTTCAACCTCTATACGTAAGATAGCCTCTAATCCATAAACCAAGGAAAATGGTGTGGCTCTAGTAGGTGTTCAAATGTTGGTTCGATAAGCCCATAGGGCTAGATTTAGTTACAAATGTCAATCTTGGCCAACTTCATTAATAGTCTTTTTGAGTATTTTCAATATGGTTTTGTTAGATGGCTCAGCTTGACTGTTTCCTTGGGGGTAATAGGGTGTGGAAAATCTATGTTGGACAAAAAATTGGGAACAGAGTTCTTGGACATCCCGATTCTTGAATGGGGTCCCATTGTCTTTTATTATCATTTGGGGGATTCCATACCTGCAGATTACATAATTCAAAATGAATCTTGATATATGTTTGTCAGTGATATAGTTCAATGGAATTACCTCTATCAATTTAGTAAAATATTTTTTTGATATGATAATGAATTTGTACCCATTGGATGAGGTGGGTGATATCTTGCTGTCACGTCTCATACTTTGATGCTATTTTGACCATGACTTACTTTGATGCTATTTTGACCATGACTTATTTTGATAATGTTTGACCATGACTTTATGGGATTTAATATATGAATTATGATACGTGTTAGAGCAATATAATATACTACAATGCTTTGATGTATAGGAATGTAGAAAAATAATTGTTTTCTTTCAGAATTATGAGTGCATTTTATATAAAATAGGAATGTTGATTTAATTATTGTTTAAATTTATATTTCTACATTGGCTACTAATACACTTTCGTTTTTGCACGCCTGAGTGCATTTGAGTTGCAGGTGATCGAAGGCCAAGAGTGTGATTGAGGAAAAGAAGGTTAGCTTCCCGACAGGGTAAAAGAGGAGAAGCTCTCGATTACGCACACACCACTTAAAAACATGTAGCTGCATTAGGTCATGTTTGTTTTCAATATGATTGTTTGAAATTGATTAGCAGAGCAAAATTAAAATATAGTTTAATTAACCTTAAAAATTATGAAAAGAATATGGTTTATTCTATTTTAATTTATCCTTGTGCAATAAAAAGGAAAGAAAACCTAATTTTAAAAGAGATATAATATATAGGAAATTAAAGAAATAAAACAAAACAAATAATAAAGTAAAAGTATTATGTTTGCATATAATGAAATAATTGGTTTATATAAAAGGGAAATATTTCTGTTTGCTTATGGTTATTTTTTTTCCCAAAATAAAAAGGAATGAACAGCCCGAGAGAACATTGGGCTCTGGAAATTTTATCTTAAAACCAACAATGTTGTTGGCATGTGGCAATACTTAGAATTTGCATGATAATTTTATCTATCATCTGGAAATACTTTGCATGATCCTCGAAAAGAGGAATAGAGCTTTAAGAGAGAAAAGAGAACTTCCATTCAGTCATATCCGAGAGCTCTGGAAAATAGGCGACAAGAAGGTATTACTGGGCATCTGCTCTGAAGAAGAAAATTGCCAGGTTCTTTTCATACTTTGCCTTCATTTAATTTAAAAATTGCAGTAAGGAAATTGAAGGAATGAAATGCATCATTCCATGATATGAGTACAAACAACTGAGAAATCTTTTCCAATTTCATTTCTGCATCTGGGTAATAGTTTACTTTTCATTGTTGCAATATAGAATACCCAATCTTTTCTTCCAGAATTAGGGTTTCATTCTGTTACAAAATCTACAATTTATTAAACTGCTCTCAATTATAATTGGAAATATATATAAACATATATATACATATATATATGCACAGGAATTTGAATTCCCGTGCATATATACATATATATATATATATGCATATAATGACTGCATAAAAACCCTGTCATCTGAAATAAATTCAAAATGCCTTTGAGATAAATTCGAATGCAGATATACTGGACGAAATGTCTTCTTATTTTGAGTTTTGAAATTGTTATCCATAGGAATGAGGAAGGGATTTAATCCCTTGTCCTCCCCATGGGAAGGACGCGGCACTGTGGGAGGCTCGCGCCCTCCACAGGCCGCGGCCTGTGGAGGAGGCGCGAGCCCCTCACAGCCCGCCCCCTCCCCATGGGAGGGGCAAGGGCTTCCCTGAGCCCTTATGTTGCTCAATGCCAGTAAGGAAACCCTGTAAAATGTTTATATTCTGTGTGCACGGCCAGAGAACTTTTGAACAGTCATAAAAACCAGTATTTTCTTTCTTCAAAATTTACACTCAGCTGTATATGAATTTTTACACACACACACACACACATATATATATATACATACACACTTAGCTAAGTATATATATATATATATATATATATATATATATATATATATATATATATATATATATATATATATATATATATATATATATATATATATATATATATATATATATATATATATTTATATATATATATATATATATATATAAAATATATAACAAAATGAAAGTTGAAACATAAAAAATATCTCAGAAATGGTACCTGGAACAAGAACAAATTGTCTCTGAGAACCATGTAAACTGAAAATCATCTTGATTACCTTGTCATATACTTACCTACAGTAGTACAATCCTGAGTAAAGGAATACAACATAAAAATTGAATGCAAGATTATCTTTCAAACCTCTGATATTCTGAATAAATTGCACTGTTTCAGTATATTATTAATACTCTGAAACCTGTATTAAAATTGGGTATTACACTATCAGTCAGCCTGAACTTGGAAAGAATAGAAGTACATACTGAAAACAGAAAACACTGTTTCATTCAAACAAATTAATTAAATCTTTCTTTCTAATTGTGCACTGAAAAGTATTATGACATACATGTTCTTCTTTAAAACAGAGCTTTTATCCAAACCAGAAAAGGAGTACTCTCAAAAGAGTAAACGAAATCTTACTACTGAATTTACAATCTTGCTTTCAAAGGATGTTCTGAAATTCACATTTGAAATTCTTTTTAGAATTAATTGAATGTATGAAACATGTCAGAAAATGCACAACTTTCTGCTTTGGTATTTATTCATACTTTACTTGTGGTAACTTCCGGGACAGGGTGCCGAAGGTGGACCAACAGAGACGGTAGTATTACCTTTTCTAAACTACCATTACTTGTATTATTTTTGCTTGGCCAAGCACTTGTACCATTGAAATAGATGGGTTTGTTTTAAAAGCCTAGAAACATATATGTATTTGAGTCTCTGCCACCTCCTGTTGCAAGAAATGTGTTTATTTCTCATGTTAGAAATGCATATAGGCATCAGGCACGCATCGAGAGTTCCCTCCTGTTTTACTGTTTCGGGTTGCTAGGCTCCTTTATGCAGGGCCGGGGATTCCTTCGAGTTAGGAAGGAACCCGGGGAAGTCATGGACTTCGTGGTTGGGCGGAAAAGGCGCCTGAATCACATTCTTGGCCCCAGCTCGCAAGCAGACCGATGGTGTCACGGCGGTTGGTGGTTCCGAGTTTTATTTGCTATTAATGTACTTGTGCATTATTCAGGATTGGCTTGTGAAGCCCATTGTAAATGTATATGTATTTGACATTCTTTGTTGAAACTTTGAAATAGAAGTATGATTTGAAAGTATCTAATGTAACATTGATTTAAGGAATTAAAGTTTTATGACTTAGCATAGAAAAGATGTTTCTATTGGAATTGATAATTTTTCCAAGTATGGTTGAATATATGTATAGGAGAAAAGTCATTGAAATACTTATGCTTTGTATAAACTTGATACATTACATTGATATTATTATTATACATGAAATGCAATTTAAATTCTCTTTTATTAAGCTCATTCGGAAGCGTTATGAACAATGTTGATTACTTGGAAATCTTTTATAATGATTTGAATAAATTGGAAATACTCTTAATTTCCCTTGTATACTGATTTGAACGGATTGAAAACACTCTTAATTTTCCAAGCGCTACACTTGCTTACTAGGTCTAATCCCCATTGCGAGAAAGGCCATGGGTGTGATGATGGGTCTCAGTTCTTGTGCTGATGCATGAACAAGATCGTTGTGTTGCTGACATTGTTGACACTTTTTGGAGTATTGTATGCATTCTTGTTCCATGGAGGTCCAATAGTATCCTGTTCTGAGTAATTTTTGGACTAGGTTAGGTTTACTAGAGTGGGACCCGCAAACACCTTCATGTACCTCTTGTAAGGTTATTTGTGCTTCTTCTACATTAAGGCACCAGAGTAACATACCATCTAGACTACGATGGTATAGGGTATCTCCTAGGATGGTAAATCAAGAAGTTCTACGAGTGAAGGTTTTCTTTTGAGTGGTCGTTAGGTCAGGTGGTATGATATCATGTTGGATATAGTCAAAACTATCTTGGTACCATGGGGAGTTAGGACCAACAACAACACATACCAATTCTAATTCTGGGATATCGAATGCAGGCACAAGTAGTTGCTCCACAAGGAACTCATACTTAGGCACATTTCATGGAATATCAAGAAGTGAGCCTATTGTTTCCATTGCATTGATAGCTCTATTGTTGATCTATGGAACTTACTAAAAAATTATTTTGACAAAGTAATCCTTGAAATTGTCCACCATCCTTTTATATGGCATCATTTTGTCGTCTTTGGTCTCGTATTCATCATTCACCTGTCTGATTACTAGTTGAGAGTCTCTAAATACACGCAGCTCTTTCATTCTCCATTCAATAGACATTTTTAGCCTTGTGATCAAAGCTTCATATTATGAGATGTTGTTTGTGCAAGGGAAAGCAATCATGTAGGCCTTGGGTATACTATCTCCATGTGGCGTAAGAAATAAAACACCTGCTCCAGAGCCATGTTCAGTGTGGGATCCATCAAAGTAGAGAGTCCAATGCCCTGTCTGTTCTGTCATCAAGATACTCTCATCTGGAAAGTCTATCTTGAGAGGTTTGTGATCATCTATGGGTGCTTTGGCCAATTGTTCTACTATGATTTTTCCCTTGATATCTCTTCTATCGACATACTCTATCAAATTCACTCAAGATCATCACCCATTTGGCGATTCGATCTGTTAGGGTTGCTTTTGCTAATAGGTACTTGAGTGGGTCTACCTTGGAAATCAACTTGACTTTTATGTTCAGGATGTGTCTCAAATTTTGTGCTGCAAATACAACTAAGAGACATGCTCTTTCTATGGGTGAGTAGTTTAGTTCATAGCACACCAGTGTTCTACTAATGTAGTAGATTTCCCTTTCTTTATTATCATCATCTAGTTGTGCTAGGAGATCTCCCAGTGCTACTTGTGTGGTAGAAACATATAATACCATTCCCTTGTCTAGAATAGGTGGCATGAGTATGGGAGGAGTAGGTAAGTATTCCTTGACCTGCTAAAATTCTTGGTCACATCTTCCATCCCAGTTGAAGGTGACATCCTTGTGTAGGAGATGAGTAAAAGGGTGACATTTTTTTCTCCAATTGTGCGATAAATTTCCTGATGGACTGCAACTTTCCTTGTAAACTCTTTAGTTGTTTCAATGTTTTTGGTGGAGGAATCTCTAGAATAGCTTTTACCTTTGTAGGATCTACCTCGACCCCCCTTCTTGCTACTATGTACCCTAACAGTTTTTCAGATGTTTCTCCGAACACATATTTCTTAGGTTTGAGTCTCAGATTGTACTATTGAATCCGATCAAACACCTTTGCCAAGTTCGCCAAGTGATCTTCCCTTTCAATTGATTTTTCTAGAATGTCATCCACATAGTCCTCCATGATGGTGTGAAGTATATAATGGAATATGGTCGTCATTACTCTTTGATATGTCGCTCCTGCATTCTTTAGACCAAATGGCATTACATTCCAACAAAATGTTCCCCACACAAGTAAATTTTGTTTTGTGTTGATCATCTAGAGAGATCTTTATCTAGTTGTATCTAAATAAACCATCCATTAAGGATAGCATCTCATGCCCTGTTGTTAGATCCACAATCATGTCTATGCTTGGTAATGAGAAGTTGTCCTTTGGAAAAGCCTTGTTCAGGTCCCTGAATTATGTGCATATTTTGATGCCCCCAGTAGGCTTTGATACTAGTACTATATTTGATATCCATTGTGGATAGTCAATGGGTCTGATGAAACCCACATCTAGTAGTTTGTTTAGCTCTACCTTTACCAATAATGCAATCTAAGGATGCATTTTTTTGAGTTTTTGCTTGATAGGCTTTGCTTCAATTACTACAAATAAATGATGTGCCACTAATGTCAGATCTAGTCTAGGCATGTCAACATAGGTCTAGGAAAAGTTTAGCTTTATCTCATTGATGAAAGCTGTGAAATTTTCCTTCTCTTTAGGATCAAGTGATGTCGCATGGTATGTTATCTTCGGGTCTTCTACTGTGCCAACACTTATGGGTTATGCTTCTTCCTAAGAGCATTAATCTTTCCTGATATTCCGATATGGGGAGATTTAACCCTCCATCCTTAGGTGCCTCTGGGAGGTTTTCACCTTCGGATGCATCCTTTATTTTCTTCTTTTCTGGATCTGATAGAGCCACAATGTGGTTTTCTCTAGGGGACCTTGTGTATATTGTTATATTTTGTTCTCTCATTTTTGTGAATGGAAGGTTCAATCTCCTCACCAAATTATGCCTCCTGTTCAATTTCTATGACGAACCCTACTTTGTGATCTCCTATTGGTATGTCTATTTGAAGTCCCATGAACTCCATGATTTCCTTATGGAATTGATCCAGAATAGGTGTAGGTTGTTGTTGGTCCTAATCTAATAGTTGTGGGTAACATAGTGGGAGGCTATCATCTTGGTCTGCAAAGCTTATGGATGTGAGTGAAAGGGTCAATATGGCTCTGCTGTCTTTTTCCCATTGGGTGTCTAGATCATCATTACTAGAAGTAGGGGAATCATATCCGATGACGAAGGAAGGGGAATCCCACTCATATTCATTAGAGTCAGTTCCAAAATGATAGTATATGTTGGGAATGGTTTCGAGGCTTTGGAGAGGGAACCTAGCAATGTGAAAGTTGTCAAACAGGTCTTCTATAGGTAAGTCATTATCCATTATATGGTAGATATCTAATGCCTCAATGTTAGCAAAAAAAAATTGTTTCTTATGAGAGGTTCATTTGGTCTTTGGAGGAACCACTTCTTTTGGCTTATAACCTAGTCCCATATTCTTTTGGCTTTGTTCCACTATTATAGGCTCCCATTAGCCTCATTTGTGCATCCCCAGGCCACCGGTTCCTCAATATCCCATGTGTTTTTACATTCGATAGCCTATACTATTAGGATCAATAGCTTTTGGATTTTCTTGCTCTTTTGAGTCTTCTCTATAGATCATAGATGAAAATTCCTCTTGGAAGAATTCTTCATCCTTCATGTCCCCCCCACCTGGTGAAAAATGTGGGTTCAACTATCATTTGTACCTTCTAAGCATGTTTTATCTCTCTCATCCCTCCATAGATTTTGGGTGTTGGTGAAAGCAAACCAATGCAAAATGCTTGGCTAAAATGATAGTTTCCATTTCCCTTGTCAAGCACTTCAATCTTGGATTCTGTTTTTAGTTGCCAACTTGGTGTGTTTTTGGTTGAAGTTGACGGTAGCATGGAAGGGTCAACATATGAGAATGAGTGGAAGGCTATATCATTGCTAGCAATGTGTTGGATTTTATTATATTTTTCCTCTAGCTTTGCACAAAAGTGGAAAGGCTCAGGGTCTGCATATAGGGTTACCTCTTTTCCTTCATGGGGAAACTTTAGACATTGATGAAAAGTGGATGGTACTGCTTGTAATGCATGGATCCAAGGGCATCCAAGGAGAAGGTTATACGGTAATTCTAGATCAAGAACTTAACATGTTTCTGTGAGGACTAGTTCTATCTATACAGGTAGCTTGACTGTTCCTTCAGAATTTCTTTCAAGGTCATCGTAGGCCCTTATGGTGATACTTTTGCCTTTGTTTATCATGTTGTCAGAATACCCCAGGTGTTTGAAATTTTTTAAGGTACATATGTTTAAACCTGCACCATTATCTATCAATACTCATTTGACCATGGTTTTATGAACACCAGCCTCTATATAGAGCCCGATTGGTTGTGGAATGTTATTTGGGGTAGATATTTCTCAGAAAATATTAAATGATTACTTGTTGTGATCTTGCCAACCATGGCTTCAAGCTGACTAGGATTGAGGTCATTAGGGACTGACGTTTCCAATGCCTTTTCAAGTATTTTTGTATGTGTTGGTGATAGTTTTAGCAACTCCAGGATTGAGATTAAAGCGATGGTTTTCTTTAGTTGTTCCACAATGTTGTAGTCATTGGATGACTTGATTGTGGGTTTAGGAGGGGATCCTTGTATTGTAACTCTCCCTCGACTGGTAGTTATGTTACAATTGTTGTCTCCCCCTCCTATAGTTTCTTCATTTTCCCTATTGTCATCAACTTGGGATAAAGTTCCTAAAACCGTGTCCCCGTAGGTATAGTTGGAATTATGGTAACTTGGTATTTTCCCTTATCATTCCTTTTCTAGTGGTTTTGGATTGGGTTGTATATCTGTAAATCCTTATTCCCAGGACAATGTTCGACATCTATCTCCCCTTTGTTTGTCAATTCTTGGATGAGGTGCTTGAGTCTCATGCAATTATTCGTCGTGTGTCCTTTCATTTCATGAAATTCACACAAGTCATTTTTGTTGTCCCACGGTGTTTTGAAGTTAGGCTCCTCATAATTTGGGCGATCATTAGGCTTGATTAGGTTCTGTTGTATGAGCTTCTGCATGACTATCTCAATAGGTTCTCCTAGTACTGTGAATTGCCTCCTTGGTTGGTCATACTCCTTTTGTTGACCTCCTTGATTTCCTTGTTAATTTTTTGCTTTATTTTTGTTGGGATAAGTAGGTTGACTATTTTGTGTATCATTCGAGGCATAGTTTGTTTGTGCTACCTATGGTGTGTTTTGAGATGTATTTTTTGCATGCCATAGTGTTCTAGCATCAACTACTCCATCATTTGTGATGTTTTTGTTCTTAGCCCAGACTTTAGGTTTTTCGTTTGAACCAGAGGGATTGTCTTTTGAGCTACTCATTTTGAGGGCTCCCCTTGCAATGAGGTCTCTCTCAATATTTAATCCCTTCTCAATGGTTTCTTCAAAGTCAATTGGACATAACATTATGAG
>VDFB02042674.1:0-17422 GCA_007258455.2 Sequoia sempervirens
ATTATTGTACTTTGTGATTATTCATCCAAGGTATTCAAATGTATTATTCAATATCAAATATTTGTGGATCAACCATTCTCTCTTGGTTGCATAACAAATCAATTGCTTTGATCTCTTCTTTGTGATATGCATTTTGGTTGCAGGTCATTTCTAAGAGCCATGAGATTCACTGTCAACTCCAACAATATATATGTATGTGTATATGCATATATGTGTGTATACAAATATATATATACACACACATATGTGTGTATGTATATGTATATGTATATATGTGTGTATATACATATACAAACATACACACATATATATGTGTGTATATATATGTATATGTATGTATATATACACATATACAAACATACACATACATACATACATACATACATACATACATACATACATGTATATGTATGCAAATGTTTAAACATATGCATATATATCTATCTATCAATCAAAATATGCACACACACACATATATAAACATTTGCATATATGACATATATGCATATTATATATATATACACACACACACACATGTATATGTATGCAAATGTTTATATATATAAACAAAAACACACATGCATATACACATATATATAATGTGTATATACACACTTATGCATACCTACATACTCACATATACATACATGTGCACACACACATATGATTAAAACAAAAACAATAAAATTCACAAACATAAACACCTTCTTATATTTCTATAATGATGAAATTTGCATACCCATGTTAGTTCCCATTTAATTTTGTTCCTATTTTGAGGAAATGTTTTTACACATGTACATATCTACAAATTACACAATCTTGTGTCAAGTTGGGCTCATTCCCCTAGCCATTACCCATCCCTATACACACACTCTCCCACATATTTATCCCCCACCTCATCCTTATATTTACATACTCTAATGCATTCATTTTATTCAAAAGTTTATTATACTTTTGCACACCTACCTATTTGTTATCCACCTAGATTTGATAGTTTACCAACCTAAGATCATTTTTGTGGTTATAGGGTTGACCTTATAACTTGACCCTTGCCCTTCTAAAATTCAAATTTAAATTTTGGCCGATTGACCCCCTTTGTTTTCCTTCCTTAAGCCAACTAATTACAAGTTTTGTTATTTTTGATGCATGCTATGTGATAGTATTTAAAAGCATTCAATTGCATTCATTTCACATCTAAGTATCTCTCATCTCAAGCATCCTCTCCCATTGAGTATTAGAAGAGTGATCATAATAAAACATTTATATTTAGTGAACTAAGAGGAATAATAAGTTTGTATACATTATTCTAGAACCCTTGTCTATTGTCTTTGAACTTTTACACATTCCCAAGGGTTGACCTAGGAGATCACATCTCCTTGCGATACAATGCCAACTCTTTCTAAGTATTACTAATTATCATTAGTCATCAAATACCAGAGAAGAACAAAATAGACAAAGATTAATCAAGTAAACAACATAACATAAATGAATATTGTGCAAAATTAAACCTAGACAGAGGATGGTGAATCCATGGTCATAAGCCTAATCTAGACCCGCATACTTAATCTTAAACATAACACTAATTCAACACAAATTCAAGGACAAAAATAATTGAAGTCCAAAATCCTCATCAAAGACGTGTATCTTTTGATAAAAATACTAAATACATTCCTCCATCACATTTATTTTTATGACTTAACATTTAATATAAAAACATTGGTCTACATACTTTTAATTATTGTATAAAAAATAATTATGCTTACGTGTATGCATCCTATTGGATTAGTCTAGATCACCCCAAAAGAAACAATTCCTTGTAAGGGTCAGTCACACAATAGGCTATTTTATTTTTGATCCCTTGGCGGAAATTTTATCAGCAGCGACAAATGGTGGATAAAATACATTTTTATTTGAAGAAGCGGCTTCTTTCCATATGGAGATGCCAGCCTGTGCTTCAACGATGGCCGCCACAAGAGCTGCTCGCTGTTGCATGTCTGCCTTGTACATAACAAACATACACCCTCGCAGAAAATTTGGATGCATGGGCAAGCGCTGTGGAACATCTAGAGAGTTTCAGAGCCTCAAACGTTGGAATGTATACACTAAAGTATGTTTTCCCACAAGGGAACTCCCCACATTATTTTGTTTACCTCGAAATTCTGATTCTTCTTCTTCTTCTTCTCCTGCATGCCAACACAATGATGCAGAACTCACCCCAGTTCAGTCCAAAGGTAGGCTTTGCAGCTTTCAGTTGTTTTCCCTCCGTTTTGTTTTTATTTCTCGGTTTTGAGGGTTCGATTTTCCTTGTTAAACTTATCAAATTCTGAAATGTTCGAATACCAGTCCCCATTAGATTTCAGTAATGTACATATCAGGAAGAAAGGCAATGTAAATTCGGGAAATGAGTACATGACGAATAAGGCAAAACGTAATTTATTTATAATAGGCATCAGCCAGCTGTAGAATAATTGTTGGAGGTTGTTGAGAATAGTTTTGAAATTTCTTCTATGGTTGGCTATGGCATTGCTGTTGCTGTATCACACAATTAATTTAATAAATATCTTCATATCTACATCCATAAAATTAATCCTGGTTGGAAGGCTTGAACTACGATAGCATTTATTGTCCAATATACCATTACTTTTAGCATAAAATATTAAAAATCTAAAAAAAATCTCCTTCCATCAAGTCCACTATCCTAAAAATTTCAAGACTAAAAAAATCTTCATACCAAGAAAAGAAAAGCAAAAACAAATGATTCCAGTAAGAAGAACATTACGAAATTCCACAAAAGTTTAGAACTCTTGAAGACGGGATATGTAGCAGTTGCTCGGGGCAGTTGATCCCCACGACCGAATTGCCTTGAAAAGTAAGTACTCAGTATAGGGAACAGGATGAATCATCCCAGCATTCTGAACAATAGAAGTGTACTAGTGTCACCCTCGCATATCAAGAAAGGGGGTTTGCATTACCCATTGTGTTTGTCAAGGATCTTGGAGGGAAATTCAATTTTATAATGAATAATGTGATTTTGGAGGGATAATTCTTAATCTCTTGAGCTTGCTCTGACACCCCTATATGGGTACTATGTCTAAGCCTATTGACTTTGTGTCAAGACGCGTCACTGTATGCATTGCGAGGATTATACTGTGGGGACTTGCAAGAGAAACACCGGGGTCAAAGACACCAAGGTGATATACCATTGCAGAAGGGACATGCAATATATGGAGGAAGGTGAATTGCTTTCCAGACTAATGGTCATTGATGGCAGACAACAGTGGTAGTGGTTGGTGACAGCTCGACATAGCTGATGCTGCTGCTACCACTGCCAATGATAACTTAAATCTAGTAGAGGCCTGCTTGGGCATATGTCATGCCCCCAAAATGAAACAAATTCTAAATTAAAATATAAGCAACAAAGTTACTATGTTGGCCGACCCAGGCACTGCACGGCAGCACCCAAATCTTCTTACAAATGCTGACCGACTGCCTTCAGAGAAGATTAACTAATTGCCCAAAATGAAAGGTCATCGATCAAGAGTTTAGTGCAAGCAAATATTCATAGAGGCCGACCTCCCTCATAATGATTACAGCCGACACAAGGTAATCTAAACAAATCGGTGAGAAGGAATGAAGGGATGCCTCCCTTTGACATCTTTCTCTATATAGTCATCTCCCTTGAAAGGACTAATGGCACCCTCTTAAGGGTACTAATAGTGTTGATGTTATAGCAGTGGGAGATATCTTTCTCTCAAAATTTAAATAATAAATAATTAATAAGGCAAGTCGGCCTTAATCACAAATTATATTATTTCTTAAAAGGAGGCCAACCTAAGTGAAAAGTCACCTTGTTTTGTATATATACAAGGTGGAGTCCATTCAATCAAATCATCAAGTAATTCTCTCATTCAATTGGCATTCTTTCAAGAAGGAGTTCGCACTTAGCAGCAGATCAGTTTCACTTGTATTTTTGCATCAAGGAGTGATGCTACTATTCATTGTATTTATTCAGCCTTGTGTAAGACCAGACTTTGTATGCAGCATTCTGCACTTCTATCTGATATATATATGAGATATTTTTTCTGGGTTTTTCTCCCTTGAGTAGGAGGGTTTTCCCAAGGTAAACTGCTGTGTTAATTGTCTATTGTGTTGTGTATTTCTGCTTATGTCATTTCTGATCTTAACACTAACATAGTATCATAGTGGGTTCAAGAGATCCAATCAGATTTAATTAAGCAGATTCTCCATGAAGTTCATTTTGGAAGGCATTGAATCTTACGCAGTGGCACTCAAGAGGAGACGTCTGTATTGGAGGCGGATAAGTGGAAAAGATTGAGCATATAGGGCTTGAACATTCACATCTATTGCGAAGCGCTCATATCTTATCATACGACACCACATGAGCTTGAAAGATCCATCAATAAAATACACAATCGACTCCTAGGGCTGCGGACACTATACATCATCAGGAATCGCGAAGGACACACAGATCTGAGTATAGCAACTATCATTTGGAGTAACTCCCGATTTGCTTGTGGCTGCGTAGCCTCCGGCTCTCGCCACTCACCAATCAGAGCCTTTTTCCACCTTCAGGTACTGAGTATTGGCGGCACTGTTTGGAACGAAATTAGGACCTCTGAAGGAAACGAAAGTTGAACATGCTGACGGGATTGTATCTAGCGAATGAAACTTCAGGTACCTTCTTTCTGTGAATTAATTCAATGAGCATTGGTGGAATTTACTATAAACATTTGTTATATGTCGATTAGCTAGCATTTGTGTTATCTTTATATGGCGGAATATAGGAGTTATGAAAAATAATCGAAGCCATATGAGACAACGAGTCTTCCAAGCTAGCAAAGATGGGAAGAATAAGTGACGGGAAGTATTTGCTCCTGACGCAAGCACTTATTAATTGCACAATATCGTCTGGAGATGAATCGAAGATGTAGCCTTATTATTGGACCTTGTTCTTAATATTGTCATCGATATCCTGGAGATAGGTGCCATTTGTGATATTTTATGCACAGCCAGAGTGGGATCATTATTTTCAATCACAGATTGTTCTGCTTTCAGTTGGACGGGAACATCCAGACCAGTATCAGGCATAACACATAACAGGAATATTTATTGTTGGCATCGCTTGTTGTTATGATATCGGGTAGAGTAGTTCTTGAAGTGAAGTTTCTGTATGAGCATTGATGGGCTATGAGGAGATGATACGGGGCCATTTTTGGAAATAGTTATATCACTTGAAACCTTCGGTTCAGAGATTCATTGGAGGATTGGTGTGATTCTGAGCGATTGCCGTATGTGTGCTCATTGGTGCGGGTATGCTATTGTCCGGTTTGCTTATGCAAATAACTTATTTTTCTGTACGTTGGTGTTTATGTTCTAATTTGGCATAGTCTTCCTTGTGAGTTAAAGGACTGTAATATATATTATTTTCTGTGCAAGTGATTAATGTCTAAAATCATACTGGGTCACAACCTTGAGACTTCTGGAATGAGGAGTTTATGAAGTCTATCCCTGATCTTTGAGCATCCTATGTGATGGAGTGGTGTATGTTGTATCTTTACATGTTGCCATCCTTGATATCAGATTTCTGAAGACAACAGTGAAGAACAAATCTGGGCATATTTAGAGGTCTTGTGTCCACGTATTTGCTGCATGAAGACATTTTTTTTTTTAAGTTGCAGACAACTTTGAATTATTCTGTTGTAGTAGATCTGAATCTTTAAGTGCAAAGATCAGGAAAGAACAATTGGTGGATTGCGAGGAAGATTAATCAATAAAGAGATAAGTATTTCATGCTTGAATAATGTTCATGAATTTTATGTAGTTATTAATCCGTGCAATAACATTGGAATAGTGAATCATGTATGCTTCTAGCATTGGTATTTCTCTTCGGGATAGTTTAGTTCTATGAACTATTAGTAATCTCTCTATAATGCTTCCAGGACGGATCGAGGAGCAAAAGGATGATGAGAGACTGCCTAAGGAATTCAAGGGAGGAAGAGCTTGAGGCATCCTGTGAGGAATTCACGCAGGTTGAAGAGATAAACTTCATTGGAGACATCTCTCAAAGAGGAAGAACATATACAGATTGCGATCAATTTCTTCGAAGAGGAGGAAATAACATTCAGAGGGAGTCTGACAAACCATTAGAGGCAACCTTGGACGAGGAGGTTAGGAGGTTGATGCAAGTACTTGGAGCTTCAGAGGGAGTCACATCATCATGAAGATCTGTTGTAATGTATATTTATCTGTGATGGAGAAGTATGAGGTGAAATCCCTTGTAGTGTATATTTCTATGTGACAGAGAAGTATGAAGTGAAAGCCCTTGTAGTGTATATTTCTCTGTGATGGAGAAGTATGAGGTTAAAGCCCTTGTAGTGTATATTTTTCTGTGACGGTGAAGTATGAGGTGAAAGCCCTTGTAGTCTATATTTCTCTGAGATGGAGAAATCTGAGGTGCGAGCCCTTGTTCATCTCTAAGACTAAGACGAGACATCATGTTGAGAGACTCCATGATGACATCACGTTGAGAGACTCCATGATGAACTCTTTGTACTTGTGTTTTCCACACATGGGAGTAGCCATGGTGGACGTCATGTTGAGACACTCCATGACGACATCACGTTGAGAGACTCCATGATGGGCACTTGTACGTGTGTTTCTTTCCACACATGGGAGTAGCCATGGTGGATGTCATTTTGAGATACTCCATGACGACATCACGTTGAGGGACTCCGTGATGAACCTTTGAGCTTTCCACAAATGGGTGTAGCCATTGTGGGCGTCATGTTGAGAGACTCCATGACGTGGATATCTAGAAAGATACCTCCCTAGCTAAGAGGGAGTGTTGATGTTATAGCGGTGGGAGATATCTTTCTCTCGAAATTTAAATAATAAATAATAATAAGGCAAGTCGGCCTTAATCACAAATTATATTATTTCTTAAAAGGAGGCCAACCTAAGTGATGAGTCACCCTATTTTGTATATATACAAGGTGGAGTCCATTTAATCAAATCATCAAGTCATTCTCTTATTCAATTGGCATTCTTTCAAGAAGGAGTTTGCACTTAGCAGCAGATCAGTTTCACTTGTATTTTTGCATCAAGGAGTGATGCTACTATTCATTGTATTTATTCAGCCTTGTGTAAGGCTAGACTCTATATGCAACATTCTGCACTTCTATCTGATATATATATGAGATATATTTTTGCTGGGTATTTCTCCCTCGAGTAGGAAGGTTTTCCCAGGGTAAACTGCTGTGTTAATTGTCTATTGTGTTGTGTATTTCTGCTTATGTCATTTATGATCTTAACACTAACAAATAGAAGCTAACGTGCACGATAGAGGGGGGAATGAAGGAGAATAGGAAACTATATTTACAGCAGCGGAAATATAAAAAGGAGCTCCAAATAGAATAGTAGAGCCGATATCAAGAGGCCCGTGGAAGAAGAAGATACTTAAATAAGAGATATATGAAGGCGAATAATAATCGATGATAAGGGAAGTAAGTTGAGTATAAATTCATATATGTATAGTAAGGTATACATATATATATATAGATAGATATTTTACAATTAGGCAATAATGATGCTTGCAACAATTATTGAGCCTTAGAAGTAAGTATGATTCTTTAACATGAATATCGATTAAGGATTGAAGACAAGGAAGATACATACTAGCAATCACAAGGAACAACCCTTCCATTCCATCGCAGCAAATTATTATTATCAAATATATATATTCAGGGGTATATTCTGCCAATCAATGTTTTATATATGTATACATATTGCTTATAGATAATGAAGAATGCTTAATGTATAATTTCTTATGATAGAATAGGAGATATGCTTGACTATCTGAAACCCACCTTGTAGGAAGGGCTTGGGCTGTAAGCAAAAGGGGTAAACAAGGATAAGTAAGTAGGCCGTTCTAGAATTGACCGTAATGGCTCCTAGGACTAGAGGGTACTTACGCAGAGAGCCAAGTAATCCACTTACAATCCCCGCCCAATTCCACAAGATGGCTGAAACAAGTGTGCAAGTGTCTTTAAGGGGTTGAGTGTTTGAAACATTGATGGGGAAAGCAAATACAAGCTACCAAGGGAGAGGGCTGTGGTAGACACCCTCCTGGGCTTGGTTTAGAAATGGCTTCGGGCGAACCCATCATGTCCCTTCTCCCAAAATCCTAATATGCTTGCATTATTGATAATCTATGGATGTGATGTAATTGCCTAACTCTAATAAGTAAGCATATATATATTTTGCATATATTGTTCATGTGGTGATTATAGGATTCAAACCTAGGATTGTATCATTAAAGAGATATTTATTTGGTAAGACAAACTCCTAACCCCAATTTGCTGCAATTTGTGATCAATAGGCAAATTCTAGGGTAAATCAGGAGAGGGACATTACAATTGGTATCAGAGCCTCAATCCTACCAGCCTGTAGACAAACTAACTTGCGTACTCATGCGTATGCTTCATGATGTATATGTATTCATTTGTATACTTTGCAACTTGCGTGTATCCATGAGTATACTTTGTGACTTATGTGTATTCAAGTGTATACTTTGCAACTTGCGTGTATTCATGTGAATACTTTGTGACTTACATGTACTCATGTGTATACTTCGTGACTTTAGTGTATTCATGTGTGTACTTCATGTATTACGTGTATACTTCATGCTTCCTGTGTATACTTCATGTATTATGTGTATTCATGTGTGTGCTTCATGCTTCTTGTGTATACTCCATGTATTAAGTGTATGCTTTATGCTTCATGCATATACTTCATGTATGATGTGTATTCACGTGTATGCTTCATGCTTCATATCTTATATGTATTAATGGGTTTTTCACGTGCATGCTACATATATTAAGTATATCCATGTGTTTGCTTCGTGCCTTATGTGTATTTATACTTTGTGTATCTCGTGCATCTATATGTTTGCCAGGTGTGTCTTCAACAAGATTACTCTGTGTGTGTGTATGATTACTTTATGCTTAAAATTATGAAAATGTTAAAGATGCTGTTTGTCAAAATGCTTCTTGGGTTGAGAAATGCTAACAAATTAACTTATCTAAAATTGAATTATTATTAGTATCCAAATGCAATAGTGAAGAACTGTAACCATCGAAGTGAAAGGTGTGACTCCCTCAAACTTGTGATATAAGAGGGAGAGCATTTCATTGAGAAAGACATCGATAACATCATTGAAGAATTCTTAAGCATTTTGGAAATAAATTAATTTAGGGTCTCACGAATAGTGATGATGTGAGGAAGGTTGTGATTCCTAATGTGAAAAAGGTTGTGACTCTCAAATGAAAGGTTGCGACTCTTCAAAGGTGAAAAGGTTGTGACCCTTCAAATGTGAAAGACTATGACTCCTTCATAATGAAGGGTGATGACTCATTTATAGTGAAAGGTGGTATAAATCTATCCAATGGATTCACCCCACCACCAACATATACTGAAGAAAGGTAAGTAAGCCCAAAATCAAGACTGAAACAAGTATTGAAACCTAACTAAGTACAAAACACGATTGCACATGATTTGTCACTATGTCAAGCTTTTTATAATATTGAATAGTCAAAATCATAAACGGTGTTAAGGTGCAACTTTTCACATAAACAATTAGGATCCAGTAAATGTATTCCTAACACCATAAGGTATTACCATAGGATATATTCATACCTGTAGAAATAACATAGCTATTCTAGCTTTGGTTTCTATTGCAACTAGGGAAAAGAGAATTATTTGACTAAATAATATCACTTACAATGCATCACCATAATGTTCCTTGCTCTACACTTTGGGTGGAGGGGAAAGAAGACCAACATTAAACATCACCATTAAGACCATAGATGTGTATCATGCTTCTAATCCTCATTTTAAACATGCGGAAAACTGGCAAGGGTTGCTTGAAAAATCTAAGGTCTCTGGAAATTCACCTATGCATATCCCCCAACAATCATAGCCCTTGAGATCTCTTAAAAGGCTCAAGCCTCTTCATTAACCAAATTTACACACTAACAATAAATAAACATCCGAACAATCATCTATGCCAAACACAATATTTTCAAGCAAAAGGTAATGAGGATAACTCAAAAACATTTGAGATAATTTCATCCTAGGCTCTTTGTCTCTTAGATCATTTTCCTTGCTCTATATCCATGAATTAAAGGTCAAGGACATCAATATCAGGTACCTATGATAAATTTCATACAAATCAAGGTACAACAAAATGTTAAGTTACATTATGGGTCCATAACCCACAAATCCCATGATCATTCTCACCTTTTTAAACTTTGGGCTAAATTGATATTGTTTAAATGAATCAAGTAAAATAAAACAATACTCTCCCAAGATATGAAAATAGATTTAGTACTAAACATAGGAATATTTCAAAGAAGAGCAATAACTCCCAATCGGTTTAGAAGATTAGACAAGACTTGATATTCGTATCGACCTATAAATTTGAGTCCTCTTATCATTGTTGTGAAGGAAAAAATTGTACATCTTTCATTTTATTGGACTTGATCAATCCAATAATGTTGTACTAGAAAATATGTACTTAGAAGTTTATAACATACGAGTCAAAGATAAGAGAATGTATGATTGAAAGATGAACTCACTTGGTTTAAATCTTCATGTGAAATCAAGCCGGACTACTTAGAAGGAATACAATCTATTGTAGAAGACACCTAGATCCCCTACTCAAATAAAAATTGACCTTGCACCAAGGAATAAGATCTTGATAGTCACAACATTCCCATAATCCATCATGATTTTGGATTTTAACAAGGGGTAATAAAGAAACTATATCATTGCCTAGAATCCCTATGGTGATGAAATGAGAGAAAACTTGTCTTAAGTAACAACTCTTGCCAATTTCCATCTCTTGGTCTTGTTAGAGTTTGGTGTATGAGAGCAAATGAATTAGAAGGGTATCGGACAACAAATTTTTCTCATACTTTAGAGGATGGCGTTAACCCTATTAGTTAATGAATTAGAGGGGTATCGGACAACAAATTTTTCTCATACTTTAGAGGATGGCGTTAACCCTATTAGTAGTTAAGTTGAGACAAGTATACTAACCACTACTTCATGGTAGTATAAAAGTCAAACATATCCCAATTATATCAACGTAACACAACAAAAACCGATTACATTACATGGAGCAATACAAATCTATAAGGTTGAATTGGGGTCTTGGTAATTTCAAGAGTTTTTTAGCTTGTGATCGCTTGAGGACAAGCAATCTTGGGCAGGGCGGACTGTCATGCCCCTGAAATGAAACAAATTCTAAATTTAAATATAAGCAACAAAGTTGCTATGTTGGCCGACCTAGGCCCTACACGGCAGCACTCAAATCTTCTTACAAATGCTGACTGACTGCCTTCAAAGAAGATTAACTAATCGCTCAAAATGAAAGGTCATCAATCAAGAGTTTAGTGCAAGCAAATATTCATAGAGGTCGACCTCCCTCATAATGATTACAGCCAACACAAGGTAATCTAAACAAATCGGTGAGAAGGAATGAAGGGATGCCTCCCTTTGACGTCTTTCTCTATATAGTCATCTCCCTTGAAAGGACTAATGGCACCCTCTTAAGGGTATTAATAGAAGCTAACGTGGAAGATAGAGGGGGGAAACGAAGGAGAATAGGAAACTATATTTACAATAGCGGAAATATAAAAAAGAGCTCCGAATAGAATAGTAAAGCCGATATCAAGAGGCATGTGGAAGAAGAAGATACTTAAATAAGAGATATATGAAGGCGAATAATAATCAATGATAAGGGAAGTAAGTCGAGTATAAATTCATATACGTATAGTAAGGTATATATATATATATATATAAATTATACGATTAGGCAATGATGATGCTTGCAGCAATTATTGAGCCTTAGAAGTAACTATGATTCTTTAGTATGAATATTGATTAGGGATTGAAGACAAGGAAGATACATACCAACAATCACAAGGAACAACCCGCGCAGTCCATCCTAGCAGATTATTATTATCAAATATATATATATTCAGGGGTATATTTTACCAATCAATGCTTTACATATGTATACATATTGCTTATAGATAATAAAGAATGCTTAATGCATAATTTCTTATGAAAGAATAGGAGATATGCTTGACTGTCTGAAACCCACCTTGTAGGAAGGGCCTAGGGTGTAAGAAAAAGGGGTAAACAAGGCTAAGTAGGTAGGCCATTCTAGAGTTGACTGTAATGGCTCCTAGGACGAGAGGGCACTTACGTAGAGAGCCAAGTAACCCACTTACGGTCCCTGCCCAATTCCACAAGATGGCAAGTGTCTTTAAGGGGTTGAGACATTGATGGGGAAAGCAGATACAAGCTGCCAAGGGAGAGGGCTGTGGTAGACACCCTCTTAGGCTTGGTGTAGAAATGGCTTCAGGTGGACCCATTATGTCCCTTCTCCAAAATCCTAATATGCTTGTATTATTGATAATATATGGATGTAATGTAATTGCCTAACTCTAATAAGTAAGTATATATATATATTTTGCATATATTGTTCATGTGGTGATTGCAGGATTCAAACCCAGGATTGCATCATTAAAGAGATATTTATTCGGTAAGAAAAACTCCTAACCCCAATTTGCTGCAATTTGTGATCAGTAGGCAAATTCTAGGGCAAATCAGGAGAGGGACATTACAGCATAGACTTAGAAGGCAGTTTTGGTTCACCATACAATACTATCATGCAATGCAATGTAATGGGAGGTATCTATTATCTTAAAACAGACATTTGAAATAAGCAAGTATACAAAGGAACAAAAAGATCTACGAATTTGCAGTCTAAATGCATGAACAATATGTCCAGGTTTTTGTTCTCACTTCAGTGTTTGTGTAGTGAAAATGGATTATCTGCAAATGACTTATCAATGTGAAATGTTAGAAGCAAAGAGAACTTAACAAAAGCCCTGAAACTTTGCTTCGAAAATTGCAGAAGACAAAATCAATTGGATTTAACTAAGGCAGCAGGGAGCAGCGAGTGGAACTAACTCAAATTTGTTAGCTGAAGACTATAATCTTAATAGTACTTATCCCCTTTTTGTGATGAATTATCTCTAAATAAAACTCTATGATTGGCTTAGAATTTGACAAATGATCAAATCAACCCACAATAACTAAGGTTGGAAAGACTAGCTAGTATGGTAAAAGAAGATTTGAAAAAATATAACATTGACGAAAAATTAGATGCACACTAATTTTTATGCAGTGCCATATAGAATAGGATTAGAAAGATGCCTTTGGTTATGGAGCAAATGCTAATGTTGAGGCCATTAAAGCTCAAATATGCTATGCTTTAATTTCATCAAGATTTGTAAGTAGAGATGTATTAGTGGCATGATAATCCAAGATGATTCAGAATAAGGCAAATTGATTCAATGAAATTTAAATTCAGCATCCAACTTCATAAATAGAGCAATACAAAATCCACATTCAACACCAAATCAATTCATAGCTCACACAATAAAAAAGTAATGACTAGCTTGGAAACAAAAGCCCTTTATGGATGAATTTTCGTTACATGATCTCTAGGAAATATAACTTGGACGCATAAAGAGAAAGCTTGATATTTTATTTGATTAGGAATCGATAAAATTCTTAACAAGAAGTCCAAATCTTCTGCCATAATTATGCTAAACATCAGTTGAGGATTGCTACTACTAGGATGATTACTAAACACACATTTGGCAATGGAATGGTTATGCACCCTACAATCCTCCAAAGCTTAGTGTTCCATCTATCACCTCTAAGGTACCTTTCTAATATTACCTCCATGCAATTTATAAAGTTGACACTAATATGTACCCACTTTATGATTTTCCATAACCATGCCATCGAATTCATCACCTTATAAGAGAATCTAGGCCAGCTATCATTTAGTCACACTCTTCCTCTTGAACCATTGCCATATGTAAGAAACAAGGTAAACAATAGTACATTTGTGAAATATTCCAGCCAATTTTTTCATTTTTCACTCCATAAATTATGAAGCAAAGGTAACTAAAGTGGCGTTAGGGGAGAAACCAAACGCAGAAGAAAGCAACTCTAACCTAATGGCTCGCATGATGCATGCAGCATTGGTCGAGGATCTTCCCTATCTAATTGCAGAAAGAACTCAACGGCCAAGTATGTGCTACCCAATCCAATGCGGAGTGAGGGGCGACCATATGACGGAGTGATTACAAAAAGCAATGCTAGAAAGAAATGTTGAAAGATGAAACTACTCGACACCCAGAATGTGCTTGCTAACCCAGAGTGGGTGAGTAGCTACCATAGGGCGGAGATGGATTACATATAATATCAAAATGCTGAAAGAGAGAAGAACATTACAATCTGATGAGCAAGAATCTAAGGGCTGTCAGTACTACTGCCAGCATACAATTTGAAAGATGACAACTTGCTATCAATTACAAATCAGCATATGAGTAATTTGCAATAACATTAGAGCATTCACTTTTTGCCGAGAAATAAAGCTTAAACTGCATGAGCATAAACAGATCCAACCTCTTTCAACTTGTGCAATCTTCAATGATGTCTCCGCGAAGTCTTTAAGAGCTCCCAACGCCCATCCAAGAACGAAGGTGCAGATTCCTACATGCTGTTATGTATTTTCTTCATAAAACCAGCAACACAGATTTATAAAATAGCTCGGATCTCCCTAGAAACTTATTCAAATAACAAGATACTGAATGCAAAACACCCTTAACAAGAAGGCGCTCAAACTTACAGCACAAAACAGACTTGAAATGCAACTTATATTAAATGCACGAATCCCAAGATATTATGAATGGTACGGCCCAGCTGACAGGGGCGACTTTGCTTTAAAAATCAGATTCTCTTTCAAAAAATCTGCAAACTTACAAACAGGGGCGCCTAGCCAAGAGGAAAGGAAAGGGACAATACCCACAATGAACTTTTTTGTCTTTTTTGACTTGCAATGAAAAACATAAATCTGCTAAGCTAAAATGCTGAAAATGTGAATCTCTAAATGCCAAATCCTGATCCTAAAATGATAGATACCGGATTACAATGCACAAACTTCAAAAATACTCTACAACCTAACTAAGAATCATCACTAGTCGCGCCCTACAAACGAAGAAGCCCCGCTTAGAGGCAGTCTTCATTCCTCGAAGCGAACCCAGAGCCAATTCGGCAGCATAACAGTACTGTAGTCCAAAGATGCTGAAATGATGCTCAACTCCTTCCTTTTATAAATTTCCATTTGACTTCTCGTAACCCTAAAGTCACTTTCAAGCCAAAACCCTAATCTCCTCAAGATGGCATACTTTCTCCTTCAAGGTTTAATAAATGATATTTTAATTAAATGCCATGCTTGAAAAATGCGCCCAACATAAGCTTGTTTGACTTTGGCAATAATTAAATTAATCTTTTAATGAGGGCGCCACCCTCAAAGACCCCTTTTTAAAAACATCTTTAAGTCATTAATCTGGGCCCATGGTCAACGTTAAAATATAATATTTAAACATGACTTTTTTAATTAAATGACTTAGCTTATCCCTCTGAAGGTGCCCTGAAGCCAATACTGAGCCAAACATCTGACCAAACTGAAGCAGGAAGTCAACCGAGCTGAACTCATCTAGAAAGCTGCCAAAAATAGAATTTACTAAAAATAGTAACGCAAAAGTGCTCAATGCCTAGATGAACATACCACGCTAAGCCCCTCAAAACCCGCTGCATGAATCACAAATAATCCACCATCTCTCGAAAGCAATGACCTCTCAAAAATAGAAACCCTAATTTTACCTCTTCCGACTAGCCTCGGGTTTCCAAAAAGGCCAACGGTCACATGAACCGGACGTTTGGTAGAAGGGGACATTATAGACCCAAGGCCCGCACCACGGCACCAAAAGACCTACTGTTAGTAAGGGCGGCTACCCAGGGTGTCAAGGGTGACGGCTAGGGAGGAATCTTTCACCACCGAAGCCACCACCGGAGAATCTGGGGTCTTACGCAAGCCCGCCGGACACGTGGTCGCCGGGACGCACCCAGCCGCGCACAGGGGACATTACAGCCCACCACGCTCCGCGGGTCTCGACCCCGAGACCTCGGCTCTGATACCACTAAGGCCCAACCACTACACCAAAAGACCGGCCTGTTAGTAAGGGCGGCTACCCAGGGTGTTAAGGGCGACAACTAGGGAGGAATCTTTCACCACCGAAGCCACCACCAGAGAATTTGGGGTCTTACGCAAGCCCGCCGGACACGTGGCCGCCGGGACGCACCCAACCGCGCACAGGGGACATTACAATTTGTCAAAAATGGTGTAATAGTACTTATAAAACACATAGTTGATCTCCAACATTAATTCTATCACACAACCGTGAGATCTCAAAGGGTGCTCTTTTACAAAGGTGGTAAGGCTGCCAGCACTGGTCTTATGAATTGACAAGGTATCTAGCATCCATGTCATGCATTGAGACACCTCAACAATTAGCCTCAACTACAAAGGATCTATTATTTGTAGGTCCTTCAAGCTAGGTCTAAAAAAATGAATATAAGATGTATAATCAATTGCATCCCATAAAGGAATTGACGTAGTCCACACAAATGCACCTAAATGAGTCATAAAAAGTACAAGTTTTCCTCAGAAAATTGCTCTCAATGCTAAGTACAGGGCAATAGTACAAATGTGAATATGATAGATAAAAATATGGGAAGGTAATCATGGTCTCCATCATAATCTAACAATGCAAGGAGGTCATGAGAAGAGGTATGTTTCCAAATTTGTTGAGTTTTTGTCTCCTAGCAAGTCCTTTATAGCTCTCTCCTCCATCAAGTTTGCTGATGGTTACCTATAAGTTGTAGGTGTGTCGTGTATATTACATCTTCCATTATATACATGGACTACATAAGCATATGGGAATATAGAAATATCCATCTGACTAAACTGAAATAAAATAGGGTTAGAAATTAGAATCGAACCAAAAGTTGCAAGGAATGTCTTCCAAGTTTCTAGTTCCCTCCAAGTGCCATGATGGTCCATCATCCATTAATTCTTGCTCATCTTCTGACCATATGGCAACATTAGATGTTCCTCTCCTAGCCAACTTCTGATCTAGTGCACAAGTCATAGGGATGAAGAATACATGCAGCCATTTCTAATGGAAGACCTTACCATCTAAGGTTGTTAAACTCCACTAAGAGGAAAATGCTAAGGGAGGTATATAAGTTAAATAAAACTAAACATTTAAACAAAATTTATACCATCAATCTGCTGCTAAGTGCATCTTGGTCATTGTCTATCTCATAGCAGTAAAAAAAATTTAAGGAAAAAATCAGCAAACCAAAAGAACAAGATTTTTTTTTTTCAAATCAGGATTTAAACAAGAAA
>VDFB02042675.1:0-25236 GCA_007258455.2 Sequoia sempervirens
TTTTTTTAGAAAGGGTAGCTATTTCACCCAACCAGTTAATGGGTTTGTTTGACCAGCTTCTTTGCTGGTTAGAGTAGGTAGTGTAGTTTCATTTCAGATGCATTTCCAATTTTCCCTAAGTGCTTTTCAGCACAGTTAGATAGTTTTCATTCTACAGTGTCGGGTTTCCAATAAATTTCAAAGTTGTCTCTTGTTTTTCTGATGAGTTACAGTAATTTGCAATGATGTATTAAAGTGGTGTCAACCCTTAAATGAATTTGTGCCCAATGGATAAACTCATGTAGTTGTCCTCATGTTTAGCGTGCAAAACATATAGCCAATGTTCCAAAAATGTTACCTAATTTTTAGCTTTTAGCTGAAATCAGGTAACTTATTGTTTAATTCTTTTCTTGTTTTTAAAACATTTAAAGATAAACCATAACACTGCTAATTTCAATATGTGTGAAGGAATGATTGTCAAAATGAAGTAGATTACATTTTATAGCAAATGTGAAAGAGAATCATAGATATACAAATGTAGTCTTTTATTGATAATCTTGAAATATACATGTCCCTCACCAGCCAAGGGACTAACTCTCTTATCCAATGAACCTATGAAACAATTCATGCATGAATAAATAAAAGAAAGAGAGAATGTGGATGTAAGAATGGAACCAGTCATTGCCTGTCAATGATTGGTTACAAGTTGCCCGTTGTCATGTTATTGTTGCCCCGAACCACTTGTGTCCCTCCCAACTCCGTAGTGCTCCTCACCCTACATCTGAAAAAAGGCAATGATGTTAGAGCGAAGCTTCAAGCAATGAAAGATTCAATCCTTACATACACACCTACCTATGCATGTATAAATTGATCCATAAGTGCATTAAATGAAAACATCCAACATATGCATTTATTTTCTAATTGTTTCCTTCATGTGTAGATTTAGGACAAGTCTAATTATTGTTTCAATATCAGATAAAATATAGCATGTGGGGTAAATGTGGATCCCACAAGGGTAGAGTCAAAAGATGTACTGAAAGAAAGGAAATTGGAGCAACTTTGATCAAATATTTATCTCTTATCACGTATTCCAACATGGAATCACACCAGTTGATCAACTTTCATTATCAGATTCATAGATGCATCAAGTTCAATTATGCATCAAGTGTCTTCATAGATGCATCAAGTTCAATTATGCATCTTTTAAACAATGAGGAAGCATTTCAGGTTGTCGTCAAGCCCCTCTCACCATAACCCTATTGGGAAGTCACACATCACATAGGAAGGTGAGCTGATAGGTCACCCACATATGTGACAGGTGGTTGTCAAATAAGGATACAATGAGGAGACCGTGAATTTGTTATACATAACAAAGAAAAGAGCAATGGCCAAATCAATGACATGGTACAAGTGAATCATAAACAACAGTGTTCATAAGGGGATGCTACAAGACAGCCATGAAGGTAGGGACAATAACAATGAATGAGGCAAACAAGCTGCCATGTCACACTCTATGCATGATGTTTGAAGGAAAAGCACAAAAGGGGAAAAGACATTCAAGAAACATCAACTCTAGTTGATACAGATATGTCCATACCATGAATATGCCATTACAGGAAGGTTATGACAACAACGGAACCCTCATATGATGTAATCAATAAACAATTGCTATGTTCATAACCTTTCATGCAGGGGTTTTGGTCATCATGACTGATCCAACATGGATCATGATTACATACGAGAAATGGCAAGTTACAAATGACAATTAAACAATCATGATTTGGGAGGGGTCTCCTTTTGGAATCCAAGGCCATAGTGCAAGTACATATGAACAACAATCAATGATGCATGTTGATCTCATGAAGTAGGGCAGCAAGGTAATTACACAAGGTGAAAGATTTTCCCCTTGCAATCAGCACTGGAGGTATTGCAATGAGCAACAAACAACACTATACAAAAATAGCAAACAAGAGGCATGATATGAGGATATTGAATGGCCAAAATCATAAGGGAGCATATGTTTATCAACAAGTAAGTTCATTGTCCTCTGAAATATATTCTTTACAACGGTCATCCATCATGTTCACTGTTAGCCCCACAGTCATAATAAAAGTGACTTGTCATTTCATCAAAGAAGCAGTTATGTAACCTAGAATAGTTATTGCTATTGTTGTTATGGAAACATTCCTCACTACTACAATATTATACCTTCTTGTCATAGTAGAAAGAGAAGAACATAAACATTATTCAAGTGAATCTGATGAGGCTACTACAAAAGTTAAGAGAACAGTTGATTGTGGTCAACATGAAAATGCAAATGGTTGTCATGGACAAGTACCATCATCCTACAACAGTGTTCATTGGGGAATGCCATGTACAAAGTCCATGTTCTATTTGGATGGATCAGTTATCCCCAAATGTGAGAACTTTATAAATGAGAGAAGATGCAGTTAAGTACTACAAATCCTTTTAAAGACCACTTTAATACACCTAATTTGAGAGAGCTCAAGATCCCAACATAATTTGATATGTTTAGTGGTCATTATAAAGCACAAGTGAAACGCATAAGAAGATTCAAATTTCTTAAACCTTGTTTGGTAAATCGCTCAACATAAAAAGTCTAATCTTTCAAAAAATATCGGCACCAACATCCCAAATTCCAACAAAAGCATGAGAATATAAACAACTTTTAGCCAGGTAAGCAATTCTACTGGGGCTAGGAACCTAAAATGGAGTGTAAACAAGAGGAACCATGAAAAGCAAAAGAGGAGAAATCACTCTACATTTCTTTTCTTTAAACCTCATCTTAGCTTCATGTTTACTGTGAGTTCATTTTGCTATGCAAAAGGGAAGGTCAAGGGAAGCAAGTCTTAGAGCAGGAGAACAATTTGTATAGTAAACTCTTTCTGGACGTGACATGGATACAATGAAGATAGTAAGCTACATGTTTATCTTTATGTTATCTATGACTTTGAAAGACAAATATACAATGGGTGACAACACAAATATAGCCATGAGAAGGGACTATGTAGAGGTGCACGGATAGTGAGACAGATAATATAAATGGTCGTTGCCACTATCATGACTATTCTCTTTAGATAGCCCTTATTAAGTCCTAACAAATGAATAGCAAGGGTATAGGTGGTAATAACATGCCTTCATCTGATAGACCTAAAAAAATGATACATATCATAGCCATAGAATATAGCATAAAAGTAATGAAGGAGCTCCATCAGAGCATTCATGGTGCAATGCAGTGTTCTTTGGGGGTGAAAGACTTCCTTGTGAGATATTCATTCATCAATAAATAGTACCCTTTCAATAAAAATAAATGGTCACTAAGTTATAAGCATAAGGAGGCATTGAAACAGGTAGAAATCTTTTGGATTAGGTTGAAATCATGTAAATTTGAATAGGAGTACAGTCATACAGAATATACAGTCCACTATAAAGAAAAGGGAAAATGTCAACAAATGCAAAGAAATCATGACCTCAAAGAATGAAACCTATAGGCCGAGCATGGGGGTACGTGCTTATGAAGGAAAATGAATAAAAAAATGTGTAAAGCATGTATTTTATAGCCGTACTATGCAATGGCATTGAATAATTTTTGTGCAGATCACATTTTTTTCACAGAACACTATTTTCTTAGGGAACATTGACTGAGATAACCCTTGTTTCAACTTCTCAACCTTAGGAAATCTCATTCACATTATAACCTTGCATTTTTTTATCTATTGAATAGGAGGGTTTTGTTAAAAAGCAGTTTTCTTCATAAAATTTATATGAAATCACAGAGGAAAAGCATGGAGCCGCGGGTTTAGGGTAAACCCAGAGGAAAGTGTGCAGAATGATACATGAAAGGGGCACGATTTTGACATTTAGAAATGAAAAACCCAGTTGCATAATTGAGGTCAAACCCAATACAATTGCTTATGATCAGTTTCAGAGAGAGAGTTTTTGTGCACAAAAGGCTTACCTAGCTCGCGTCACCAGCTAAACCTCCATGAAAGCTTCAAACAAACTTCATTGATGGTGACTGAAGACAATAGAATATCCACAGAGAATAGAAGTAACAGAAATCATTAGAAATATGTCTACTGTTGCGGCCTTAACTCATGAAATAGCCTCTAAAAGATGGAGAAAACGTAGATTTTGTTCAAAAAACACATATACATGTTGTTCTCAGTGGGATTTGCAAGATTTCATCATGAACTCGGCCAGAAACCAGTAAAAATTCATGTTTGTAGTGCTCAACAACACCCTATGTCAGCAACAGGAGGTCATCAAGAAGCTCGAGCATATGAAAGTGAGTTTGTTTCTTTTCGTTATTAGGGTTTTAACCCTATGATGGCTGACAAGGTATTTTTGCCTTGTATTTTGGAAAATGCAACACACATTAAATTGTGAATGGGGGCTGAAAGTCAGATGTTATTGCATTAGACATTTTATGCCTTGGGGTTTTTCCCCTTGTGTCAACTTTACGCTAAGTCCTCAACAATGCAATATGTGAATGCCATGTGACCTATGGGTATGCCTTGTTTTCCCAATGCCATGTGATTTATTGGCCAAGTATTTTGGAGCTTGTGATTCCTTTTGCAAACTAGTGAATATTGCCATGTGTTGATTGATGAAGAATGTGGTGAGTTAGTAGTTCATGCCTTAGAGGATTTTTTATAAACTTTTGAGATATGATATTATATGTTAAATTTGTTTTCAATTTTTGAAAATATCATGTAAGTGATCTGAAAATCATTTTCAGTTTGCTTTTAAATGCAAATGTACTACATATTTATGGTGGGGCCCTTTGATTTATGCTCAATTGTAAAGTGATTTGTTAAGTGATGTTTTATGAATCACTTAACAAAATCACTATCTTTAATGCTTCGAAGAGCCATGTGTTTTAAAAAACACACATACTGCATGATGGAGAATGTGGTCAAGTCTTGTATGAGGACCATTATGACTTGCAGAGGTGAGAAATGTGTGGGATGCTATTTTGACTAATTTTGGTGGAAAGGAGGCTAGTTGGAGGCATTTTTTTGTCACACTTTTGGGGTGACTATTGACTTGGCCTATGTTTTCTTCATGTGGAGGACATTTTGGAGACTTCTAGAAGGTTCTTTTGGGGCCATTTATGTTTTATCCAAGCAGGATCTTCTGGAAACACTTGTGTGGGGGTTTTGGATGTTTTTGGCTTAAAATATGTTGTTTAAGTCATTTTGGAGGGGTTCTTTTGTTTCTACTGGCAAGCATTGTGGCTTTTGGAGCCTTTTCCAGATAGAGGACAGCATTGTAACTCATATTTGCAGACTTATGCAGTAGTGTAACACATTTTTGATGAATAAGTTAATATATCTTACCTTCTCATTATGTTTTTTATTGTGAAATCCTTATAAATGGTTGATGAAATCTTATGGCAGAAACATTTTCCCTTTGATTTTGTCCTATTTTTCTTTTCCTTTATGTAGTTAGTATGAATTTGCAGGTCATAACATGTGTTGAGTTAGTTTAGGATAAATTCTAAGCTGTGAGGGTGCCATTTTCTTCCTTCTAGATGTTTTCCATGACATTTTCAGCCTTGTTATGAAACAATGGTGCAAAGGCATATGGAGTTTTGAGTTGAGTAAACCACTATTAAGTTATTGAACACTCTTATGTGGAAGCAGCTATATTGGTCCGGGAAATATCATTAAGTGCATCACCATAGGGGTTAGTTTTCTTTTCATGCTTCTTTCTCCCCTTTTCCCAGCAAGAAATAGTTTAGGTGACACCATCAAAAGGGGAAGCCGACCCATAATCTGGAGGTCTTCTTTTGAATAGGTTACCCACAACCTGAGAGCAGTCCCATGTTGGCCCAAATCTATATAGTTCTCATTGAAGGCTTAGCAAATAGGGTGAGGATTTTGGGAACCAACACTAACAAGGCTCTCAAAACCTTTCAAAGTTTCAACAAAAATATTCTTTTATTTTTGTGTTGGAACATAAGCCTAGTTTCAAAACCTTTTTGGGGGCTTGATGAGGTTTTCACAACCACATCAAAGTTTGACAAAGTTCTCAAAACCTCTCAAAGTTCTGACAAAACTTTGATCATGTGGCTTCATTATGAGGCTTCAAAACCACCTTAAGAGTTTAAAAAGGTTTTTGAAACCATAATAATCTATGATTGACAATTGGATGAAATAATTAAACCTTATCATAGAGATGAGATAATAGATAGATGGAAAACCCAATCGTCAAAGATCAAAAGGTAAGATATTGGGGATTGAGGATCAGAAAGAAGACTTATGTCTTATTACAAAGATAAGAAAAAATATTGAGCGATGATCCAATCGTTGAAAGTCAAAAGTAACACATTTGGGATGAGGGATCAGAAGGAATACTTAAGGTTTAAGATGAAATAGTAAGATTCAAGTAGGATGGTTGATCCTTGAAGCCTAAAACTTTAAGACAATTTATTCTTTGAAGGATTTCATCATAACTATAGTGATTGGGGGGACTTATGGCTTAGAAAGAAAAGTGATAAAGGTTAAGGGTTAAGGTCGATGATCGAAACCTAAAACAATTAGGTAAGCAATAGAAATAAGGAAAAGGGAGGAACTTGAGATTGATAGAGATGGTATGCAAGCAGGCAGACAATTGAAAGCTCGAAAGTCTGAAACTTTACCACTAAAGCCATTTTTTGGGATTTTAAGGCATAGTTCATGCAAGATGGCCCATATAAGATTTATCAAATCAATTTTTACTGATGGGTCATATAAGGTGGTATGAAATTTTAACAAGAGTCCTAAGACCTTGCCCAAAGAGCCTCTACCTCTACTCAAGGACATAAATGGTGAGTAACTTTAGGCATGATATTGTACCTTGCACCACACTAAGAAATAGTTGAATGCTCTTAATCTAGGTTGTACAACCTCTCAAGGGATTCCTCCAAATACCACAAAGGTACATGAGCCACAACTATGAACACTTTCCCATCACAAGCGTGGGTCGATAAATTTTAGTGGGAAATCTCATACCAACCCTGCACCTCTTATCATGGAATCACTTAGACATCAAGGCTTTTCTAGAGACACAATTGGACTAGATTGGGGTAAAAATTTCATTCTCCCCCCTTTCTATACCCTACCAACAACACGTTGTTGAGTTCATCCTCTAGGATGATGTTAAAATCCATGTAAAAAAAATCACAGTGAAAAATTAACAAAGAAAAATAATTGGCACAAGTAAACACACATATTTACATGGAAAACCTGGTAAAATTATACTAGGAAAAAACCATAGGAAAATATTTTCTGTATTTTATTAATTTGGAAAATCTAGAAACAAAAAAATCATCAAAGTGTATGGAAAACATGAATTCAAAATACTATAACAAATATGAGTTGTAGATTCCTTGTTGAACAAACATTTCCAAAAATAGAAAGTGTGACTCATGTAATTAAATGTTGAACATTTATCAAAATTACCATAAATAGTAAGTCTAAAAAATTGACATTTTTGGAAACGCCTTCAACATAACACCTTTGACATCTAGGGGGGCTATGATAGCCCCCTTGGAACCCCGATCACTTTAACCTTTGGATGAATAAAAGTCCTTCAGCTGGGTTGGGCACATACCTCAAGCACTACCTAGGAACCCCAATATCGACTATTTGTCACTATTGGAATAATAATAAAATTAACTTCATATTCCAAAAATATCCCACTTGAAGTCAAATCCTTATCTTGTGAATAAACCCTCATACTAAAAGATCAATACCAATGTTTCCAATCATCAAGTGATATGCAAGCCTAAAGAAGTTTTGCACCAAATGAACTCTCTAACAATGGGCTTCATCAAAATATCTATTGGGTTTAATATCAATGTGTATCTTGGCCAAAAATATTTTTCCTCCTTCCACCACCTCATGTACAAAGTGATATTGAATATCAATATGCTTTGTTCTAGCATGATATGCTAAGTTTCGTGTTAAGTGTAAAGCACTTTGGCTATCATAATGCAACAACATGTTTTGTTACTTTACCTACAATTCAACTAAAATTCTATGAAGCTAGATTACCTCCTTGCTAGCCTATGTTACTACCATATATTCAACTTCATTAGTAGACAATGCCACCACTATCTGCAGCTTTGATACCCAACTAACTACACCCCCAACTAAGGAGAAAATGTAACTTGTAGTGGAATTTCTCTTATCTCTATCTCCACAAAAATTTACATCCACATACCCATTAACCTGAACACTACTCCCACTATAATAGATAGCAGCATTAGAAGTGCCCCTCAAATACCTAAGAATCCACTTGATAGTTTTCCAATGCTCTAAAGTTGGATTTTCCATGTAACGACTGACTACTCCTACTACTTGTGCACATCATGGAAAACATAAGAATACCAACTATTGATAAGTATGATACATGAGACATATGTTTCTTCTTCACTTATGTGCTAGGGCATTATTCTGAAGAAAATTTAATACAAATAGGAAATGCAATACTAACTTGTTATGCATTATATATATTGAAGTGTTGTAGAACCTTCTCCATATAAGTTTTATGTGACAACCATAATTTCCTATTATGTATATCTATGTGTATCGGCATACGAAGAATATGATTTACACTACCTAAGTCCTTCATCTCAAACTCCCTAGCAAGCTATGCTTTCAAATCCAGATGATTTTATACATGTTGGGACCTGTTACCAATATATCATCAACATACATAGAAAAATAATAAATTTCTCATCATCATACCTTTCAAAGTAGGCATAATCATCAACCTCACATCTACTAAAACCCAAACTCATATCACCATGCAGGAAGGTTGTTTTAACATCTAACTATTCTAACTCCAAATCAAGGCTACCAACAAGAACTAAAACAATTCTAATAGTACTTAATCATACAACAGGTGAAAAAAATTCATCAAAATCAATACCAAAATTTTGTGCATACCCCTTGGCCACCAACTAAGCTTTATACCTCTCCAAAGTATCATTTATTTCTTTATTCATTTTGAATACCTGCTTGTTCCCAATATATTTTCCCCCCTTAGATAATAGCACAAGCTACCATGTCTTGTCCTTCTATAGAGCTTCCATCTCCTCTTCCATGGAAACTCTCCACTTGCTTGCACATTCTGCTTCACAAGCCTCCTAATATGAACTAGGTTCACCAACATCAATTAGTAATGCATAAGAAGCATTACAAGTAGGAGAGTACCTTTCAAGTGGTTTGGATACTATATTGGATCTCCTTGCAAGGGGTAATGTATCACCTAGTGGCTCATTTGGTTGCTTTTCATCTTGTTGATTTTCATTTTGTACCAACATATTATCATCATAACTTTCCACCTCAACTGGAATAACTTTTGTACTTTGTTGTTATTTACCTCTTTGCGTTGATTTTTTATTAAAATAAACATCTCGGCTAACTACAACCTTGTGGGTAATAGTATCCCATAACCTATACCCCTTTGTACCATCTACATAGCCAAGAAAAATTCATTTTGTGGACTTCATGTCTAGCTTATTTCTATTCTCTTTAGGAATATGAGCATAAGAATCATAACCAAATACATGAAGAAAGGAATAATCAATAGGTTTTCAAGGATTTTATTATCAAGAGCCATTATCTGGGATCTACTGATCAAGAAACAAGTTGTAGAAACAACCTCAGCCCAAAATTTCTTCTCTAAACTAGCAGTGCTCAACATACATCTAGCTCACTCAATAATTATATGGTTCATGCATTTAGCAACACCATTTTGTTGTGATGTCCTAGAAACTGTCAATTTCCTTGCAATTCCATACTACAAAAATAATTAAACTATCCTAAACAAAATTCTCCTTTGTTATCTATTCTTAGACATCTTATAGTCTTACCCTTATGATTCTCTACCAAATCTTTAAACTTCTTAAAGTAAGAAAACACTTTATAGACTTCTTCTTGAGAAGATAAATCCAAACCTTACAATAATAATCATCTATAAATGAAACAAAATATGACAAACCCCCAATAGATGTCACAGGTTCTTCCCAAGCATTTGAATTAATTAATTCTAAAACTTCATTACTTCAAGTTGTACTTCTAGAAAAACTTAGCCTATTATGTTTTCTAAACAAAAAGTATTCACAAAAATTTAAATCTCTACATTTGACACCTAGAAGAAGATTTCTATCTAGTAATACCTTGAGACCATGTTCACTCATATGGCCTAGTCGTTGATGCTATGTTGATACTGAGTCTATTTCTACATCAGATGCCAACAGCCTCTCCACTTCTACTTCCCCAACTAACATATAAATATTACCATTTTTTTCTCCATTTAGCACAACCAACACACCCTTTTTTATCTTGAGACAACTATTTTCACCACTAAATCGATAACCTTGTTTATCAAAAACTCCAAGTGACAGTAGATGTTTCTTTAATCCTAATACATGTTTGACATGTTGAATAGTCCTTACCATTCCATAAAACATCTTGATTATTATGTCACCTACATAAATAACTTCACAAGGGTTTCAATTTCCCATGTAAACCATACCTTCATCACATGATGAATAAGAAGAAAACAAATCTCTATGTAGAGTCATGTGAAAAGAGGCACCAAAATCAAGAACCAAAACATGAAGTAAAGAGCCTCTCAGATTAGCAATTAATGCTTCTTTGTCTTCCAATGGTATTTGAACTTATTTTGTGTTTTCCTTAGATGCATGTAAACTAGAATTTTCTTTGCTTGCTTTTGGTAGCTTGCAATCCTTTTTGACATCCATTTTTGTCACACTTCCATCATTTTACTATTTTTTGTCCGCCCTTCAATTTGGACCTAGTTTGTCAACACTCAGTATTTCCTCTTGTTGGGAATTTCAAATTTTGCAAATTTAAAATGCCCATATTGAAAATTTTCCCTTTGCACACTCAGAAGTGCACCTAAAAAATCTTCCTAAGTGACCTACTTTGTAGGGTCATAATTTGGTTCCTATTGATTTTCAAGTCAAACCCAATGGCAAGCACATTCAATGGGCATATGTGAATAGGCATGTCAATTTTTAGCTTCCCATGATAAGTTTTGGTAGGGTTTTGAAAAGTGAAGTTGGAGGGTTTTGACACCTTTTTGTTGTTTGCAAACTCTTTGTCTTGTGAGTTGGCCTCCTGTTCAAGCTAATATTTCACCGTAGGATGATCGTCAAGACAAAAGGACTATTGCTCTCCATTCTCCCTAAATTCATATACTCCCTGGTCTAATTTCAAAACCTTGGGATCTGATTTGCTATTTTTTTGAGATCAAAAACAAATGCAGATTGTTTAGCTTTTGCATCTGCATTTCTAATATGTTTTAAGGTGGTCAACTTTGACCCCTAATATCTCATGAAAAATGATGATTGAAGCAAATATTTACCTCTTGCACACATACTCACTAGACCTAGATGGTCTAGTGTGTCCAGCGGAAGCCTCTCAAAAGTTGATTTGATATTTTTTCAAAATGGTGACTTGGTGAGTTTTAATTGGCTTTGAACAAATGTAGTTGAAGAAAAGTCTAACTGAGCAACTTTAACATCGAATATCTTTCACCTCGTGATATGTTTCTTTGAGCCATCTATTGCACTCCATTCTTGGGTCAAATTTCTACATGCCTATAAGTTTTCATGATTCCACGAGGTCGTTTGACTGGTTTTCTAGAACAATTCCAGAGCCCATCTAGTCAGTTTTGCTCATTGTTCAAAAATGCCAGAAAGCAAGTTTTAATGCCAACCCGGTTCATGTTTTCACTTTAGATGCACTCAGAGTCAGTGTCAAATCAATTGAAGATGAAATTTGTTTGAAAATGAATAAAATTTTAGTTGGGCCCACATAGGGACCCGACATGCTTTACACATGTGAAGGTGAGAATGTTGCATTTTGCACGGGGTTTTTTATCTTTTTAGTCCCTCAAACTATATGAATGGGGATTGGTAAGCCATCAGATAAATTCTTTCAATGATTTTGATCCATGGGTTACAAAAGGTGTTTGATAATGATGAAGGGTTTGAAGTAGGACCTAACCATAATCCAAAAGGGGTATACTTCAGAGAAAAGGCAACAATGCAGTATCATTCTCATATCATAGGGACTTTGTTAAGAGGCTGAATTTTCCAAATAGATGATACCTATTATATAAAGTTGTACTAAATTTAACAAGGAATATTTGGCCGTTGGGCACAAACGATGGTCTTTCCCATTTATCTTTATCAAAGATAAATCATATTTTCTCATAATAATAGATAATTTATCTAATGGTTTCCATTACTTTGCATCAACTCTTCATGTGATTAGCTTTGGAGATACAATAGAATTTTCTCTATCTCCAATGAATGCAAGGGATTATTTATCAACCAATGCTCCAAGGTGTTCCACTTGATAAAAAGAACTTGATCATCAAAATACTCAACTTACGAAAAGGGAAGCAGGGTCTAAACAATTCTCTAGAATTCATCTTGATGAAAGGTCACTACCAAGTGTCGATCTAGAGGATTAAATGTTGATGTGAGTGGATAGCTAGCTCATGGATTGAAAGGATCAAGAAGTGTATGGTAATGGTGTTGATTTGTTTTAAAACAACTTGAGTTGGATATGCTTTAAATCACTTTAAAGCAACTCGAGTTAGATATGCTTTAAAACAATTCGAGTTGGATTTTTAGCAACAGCAGAATTTTTATTCTTTAATAGAATGTTTATGAGTTTGTGAGGATAAGATAAATCCAAGAGTGATTTTATGTGTAATTAAAGCCAAAGAAAGCAAGGAAATATTCTTTCCTTTCCTGCTAAGTAAAGCAGCTAGGCTCTATAAATTTAAGATTGTTGTAGCAAACTCATATTGTATTTTCGAAAGAAAAGTTTGCTGTTAGGCTGAATAGAAGATCCAACATTTGCAGGTTTTTCCCCGCATTGGGGTTTCCTAGGTAAATTTGTGTTATTGTCTATCTGTGATTGGCTTCGTGTTATTTTTTGCTTCTATTGTTATTAGTTGTTAATTAACCCAGTTGTGTTAATTGTTATAAATCAGATTTATTTCTGTGAATTTATTGAGCAATTAATTTAGTGTTGGATTATAGAAATTAACAAATGGTTGGCGCCTAAAATAGAAGTGTTCCAAATTAATTTCCTTTTGAGATAAAACCTGCATTTCATTATGTGTTGATTGATCACATTATGAAACAGAATAGTGGAAGCATTTCACCGCTTTACATAATGAGAGTAAGGGCTCAAAGAACAAGTCAACATGTCAGAAGAGGACGTTGGCTACAAGCTAGGGAGTGTTGGTTAGCAAACTTTGAAGGGACCGATCTATAGAAAGGGCAACCACCATCGAGCTTGCCACAGGGGAGATTTTCTTCACATTGCAAAACAATAAATTTTAGAGGCAACTTCAAAATGAATAAGCAAGCCAAGGGTATCTTTGACTCAACCCGATCAAGATGAGATAAATTCACACCACCGTTTAATCTTGTTGGGCTATTTGAACAGCTACATGATACTGAGAAGGGTAAGTTTGTGTGGTGCCAGTAATGGAAGAGTTTTTGTTGCAAGGCAACCATTCTCACAGTTGCAGAGGACGTGATTCAAGGTGAACAAAACTTATCAAATGTTTTGTATGGCATGGTTATCGGAGGCAGCTGCGTGGTCAATCTAACTGCTGCACAGAGTTGACTGGGTGCAAGGGATTCTTATGTTAAGTTTTTAGTTTGAAATTGAAGTTCACGTTGTCGCTTTGCACTGATGGGAAGGATCCAAAGAGCGTGGTTGCCAGCTTGGAGGGACTTCCAGGAACGAGCCAATGCAGCATAGACCAGGTGTGTGGATTTGTTCAAAGAGTTGCAGCATATATACATAACGGTTTTGTTGAAAAGTCTTAGAAACTTTTAAGAAAATGCATTTGGGCGATGTAAGGCCGAACTCCATAACATCTAGCTTGAACACATGAAAGAACAGAGTGATGGCGCGGTGGGAGTGAAAGAATGTTGATGCGAGCAACACCTTTTTCCACCCTCAAACTATGTGCCATGCATTGGTATTGGGTTGCAGGGCATGAGCGGGCCTTCATACAACCAGCAAACTAAAGAGGTCAATCTGATAGTGTAAAGGAGAATTTTACGCTGGCGCCATAGAAGCAGATGTAGGAGGTATCCTTTGTTTAAAGATCTGATGTGCAGCCTGAGTAGTATGAAGCCGAACAGGGGTTTCGATGTAAAGAGGGAAGATTGAATATTAATCATTGCAAAGCCTTGATTGAGTGCCGCCATGACCAAGGGTTGTTGAAACATGAAGGGCAAGCCAAACAGAGAGATTAGGGTGGAGGTTGAGATCGATGGCCAGCAAAGGACGAGAGATGCAGCTAAATCTTGACCATTGATCACAGACCTCACACAAGGAAGGTGACGTCAGGGAAAAGAGTTGTGAGGTGCGTGAAAGAAATCCACGTGGAGTGTGGGCCCAAGACATTTTGAATGCACGGGTAATGGTTTCATAAAAAGGCCCGATAAAATACTCAAAGGGTCATTATATTTTAATGGCAAAACATTTAAAATCAAATGTTTCCTGATGCAAAGCTAAATGGGCCTTCTTTTTAAAAAAAAGTAAAATATTTCAAATGTGAAATATAAAATGAAAGCATGAGGGAAATTGCAATTGATTTTAAATGAATGGTGAAGATTAAAAGGAGATATGGGGTAATGTGTTTTTCCTCTGAAAAGTGAGAGGTACAAATGGCACGGCCAAATCTTAACTAGTTATTAATAATTCTCTTTTTAACCAATGAGAGCTCAAACATTTTTTCTATTTGATTTTTATCTATTATCAATGTATACATGCCAATTATATAACAAAACATATTTCAAAATTCAATTCTCTTCAATCTAATTGGTAGACAAATTTCACCCCATATAAGCCATTAATGTGCTTCCATTACTTTCCATTTCATGAATTTTCTGCCGCAATGACCATAATAAAAAAAAATTATTTACTTGTTTATTAAAATTATTCTTTAAATAAAATTGGTGTCTTAGACATCTTTTACATTAATTTTTCTAATAATAGGTTCCATATAAAGTAAAAAAATAGTACTATTAAGTGAATAAATAACTATATGTTATTTTCCCATTTATTGACTTGTCTATACATAGATGTTAATATTTAATATTTATTTCATTTATAAAAGTAGAAATAATGACCTAATTAATACAAGCACCTCCAAATTGATATATTGATGTATTTTAGATAGATATATACTAAATATAAAATAAATAAACAAGTTATCTTCATTTAAAAATAAATAAGTAGTATAATCTATTTATGTCTTTTTAGATAGATATTTCAGATATTAAGATATCTATATAAAATTTAAAGTAAATAAATAATTTATTTTTATTTAAAATAATAAAATACAAATAAATTTTATGATCTATTTTTTTCCTATATTTATTGCTTCCATACTTTAACATATATTTATCTAAGATATCTATATATTACTAAATACTTTTCTTTAGAAAAAATGTACTTTAACATTGCAAAATATAAATATTTAACTTACTTTAGAAGTAATAGAATATTCTTTACCATGTTGAATATTGTAACAATTTTAAAACTATTCAAAACATTTACACCCACTATCCCAAAATGTACTTTAAGAAAAAAAAATAGCAAACATTCCATACATATCCATATGTTGTACAAAATAGATATCAAATGCAAGGAAAAGACTCAACAATTGATGAGCAAACTCTTTACCCTTGGAGAAAGTAATCAACACCTAAACACTCTCCAAGCCTTTATATATAAGATTATTCACCCTAGCATTTTATTCATAGAATTTTGGCTCTAGGAAAACTACCAAGTGGTATTCAAAACCATTGATGGGTCCAATTGACACATGTTCATTGCTCAACATGCAAACAAGAGTTACACATGAATTGTACTCATCTTGCAAATCCAAACTTCAAACTTTGCAGGAGAAGCTCAACATTCACTCTAGCTTCTCCAAGATGGACTCATCCTTTTCAATACTCTTAAATTCAATAATTTTTGAGTCCTGAAGGGGACCATCTACAAACAACATTAGAATGTTACCATGTTTAACTAGTGTGCCAACATTACAATAATATTCCAACATTATAACTAAGACTTGCAAGATGTACAACACACTTAGTCCTAATATTACTGAGAATGGAATGCCTCAACCCAGAAAATTTGCCTGGTACAAATTAAATAATAAAGATACTGAGATCTAATGGACATGATAAGCCTTACAACTCCAACTCAGGGTAATTGGCCTAAGAACTTATAGATGTTGTACTTAGTAACTTTTATATCTTTAGTGTCTTTTAGGGGACATGTATTTAATGCGATGTGATAAAATCTTTGTAACTGCTTTACCCTAGTGGGCTTTGGTTATTTGATTTTTTAGTCCATAAATTAGATCACGATATAATTTAGCATACAATGGTACAATAGCAACATTGTGGATCTTGGTGAGCTTTGACTAGACACAACTCAAAATTGTTTTCCAATTGGCTTGTGTGTTAAGTTGGAACTAGAGTTGAGGGTCCTTGTTTTTGTGTTGAGCATGGGGCTATATTGTTGCTTGGTTTGTACTTACTTATGTTCTATGTCCATTAGTTATTTGAATCCTAAAATCAAGATTGTAAAGTGCTTTGTGCCCTGTGTTAGGTCTAATTCTATCACAGGCTTTGTCACCAAGTAGATGCGCCTTCCACCAAGCAGGTACTTATCATTTGTGACATTGCTAAAATTTATCAAACACAACTAATTAAAACATAACAATTCTATTACTATTTGGCAGGAACTTCCCTCCCAAGCTTTTGTTTAAGATGTCATCATTTTAAATAAAATATTCTAATGAGTGAAGTAAAAATTGGGATCCTTCACCAAATTTTTAAAGGTAAAAGTTTTAAGTGATGTTGGGAAAACATTTCAATTGAGGGTGAAAATACACAAGTACAGGTAAAAGATATTATGCAACATAGTGATTTTAAATAAATCAATGCCTCCATAGATTCTTTCAATATTATTTATTGAAGGATGGGTAAAGTATTTTGCCTCTCTAATATTAAAGTTGGAAAACTTTATTATTGGTTGGGAGGTGAAATATAAAGAGCAGCTACAACAAAGGGAGGAATTAAAGGGCTTTCACGGGTAGAGATATTTTTCAAACTGCCAAGGTAAATGGTGCTGATTTTTCACATGGGAAATTTTCTCTTGAAAGAACAAAGAGTGAATTTGCTACTGAAAAGCAAAGGAAAATTTTGTTGCAAAGGGAAGAGAGAAGAGAGAGGCTTTCCTAGATATTTTCTTGTTGCTGATCAATGAAGGATGAAATTGCCATGTGTCTTCCACTGATCAATTTTGGAGCTCAATCTTCTTCTTATTATTCTTTTCTTTTCTCATTTGTAAGGGATTCCATTTTCTAAAAGTTCTGCAAGGCACGTAGAAGCTCTAGGTAAATTGTAATGCTAGGGTGAATTATGACTGTTAGTCATTAATTTGAAGTGTTCATGTGTTCTGAATTATGCTTCATGAATATAGTTTATCTGATGATTGCCTCCATGGCTGAGATAAAAAAAAATTGAATTCAATAATCAAAGATTGCTTGGGTTTTCATGCACATTTGCTACATTTGAGTTACATCTATTATTTCCTTTTGTTTTGTGAATAATGTAATTGCTTTAATGAATGTCAGTTGCATTTGTTATTGCCTATTGTTTAGGGGATAGTGTGATTGCTTCAACAAATGTAACATGAGTGTTGTGTTTCTAGGTGGATTTATAAGAATGGTTATCAGATAAAGCTTCAATGGTCTTGTTATCACAATGTGATAACATTTTCAAAGATCTTCAAAACATGTCTAACATTGTAGGATGAAGTGTTGGTTATATGACTCTGTGGCCCTCTTCTTGGCATTGGTCAATCTTTGTGCATCTTTTGTTTTCAATTTGGTCCCAAATCTTAAAATCAAAAACCAATTCAATTATGTTGTATGAGTTATTGTATCTGCCATGTTCTCCATACTGGTTAATTAAATTCACCCAATGTCTTAGCCAATGTTGAGTGATATTTTGTGTTTCTTAGCATATTCCTGTGAGAGCATCATCTGTTAAGCAATATCCTATTAAGTGTGTGTCTAAATATTTAGATGTTTCTAAAGGGTCACCCCCTAGGTCCTACAGAGCCTAAAGTGTAGGGGAAATGTGTTCCAATCTCATTTCCTATCAGTTGGCCAAATCCTACACTAAGTTTGAGCATGAAGTGTGGCTTACTTCTAGGATTTAGTGATCGGTCGATTTGGAACACCAACACCTCTTTTATGTGTTCTACCTCTTGCAACTAGGGCTTCATTAGAAGAATGTCCTTAAGATGTATTTCACCTTGAATCTTTAGAAATTATAGTGGTCACCACATCCTCAAAGATCAGTTTCCCACTCAATGTTGAATTACTAAGAGCCATATCATGTTGATCCCAAGTTTCAAGCAATAAGCACAATAATATTGTTTCCTTATCCTCTTCTTTTATTTTTATCCCCACTAAAGACAGCTTACTTGTTAGTGTGTTGAAATCATTCATATGATATGTGACAAATGAATTGTCACACATTCTCAAATTATGTAGCTACCTACATAACATAATTTTATTTGCCAATGACTTTGTCTCATACAACTTTTTGAGCTTAGTCCACAAGTCATGTGTAGTATTCTCCTCTGCAACAATGAATAGTACTTAATCTACTAGAGATCATTGGATTGTTACTCTAGCCATGTTGTCCTTTTCATCCCAATTTTCTTAGGTCATGGCTGCAAGTTTTGATGCTACCCCTTTGAGAGCTAGGGCACATCCGTCCTTCACCAACAAAACTTGAATCTTTAGCTTCCATAAAACAAAATTGGAGCCATCAAACTTTTGCACCTCAAATATAGTAACCATGCTTGTCATTGTTCACTCCTCAAAAAACACAAATTTTACACAAAAACCTCACTTTGATACCAATTGTAAGAAAATTCAAAGTACAAAATTACCAAAGAAAAATAATATACACAAGTAAACACATAGATTTACGTGGAAAACATGGTAAAATTATACCAAGAAAAAACTAGGGGCAAATATCTTTAGTATTTTATTAATTTGGAAAAATCTAGAGAAACAACAATCATGAAAGTGTACAAAAAACATGACTTTGAAAAAGTATAATAAATCTGAGTTGTAGAGTCCTTGTCAAACACAACTTTTCAAAAATAGAAAGTGCAACTCATGCAACTATATGTTGAGAATTTGTCAAACTAACCATAAATAGTAAATCCCCAAAAAAATGGCTTTATCAAAAATTCCTTTGGCATCCAAGGGGCTAAGACGGACCCTTGGGACCCCCCATCACTTCAACCTTTGACCATGTCGTGTACATACGTGAAGCACTACCTAGCAGGCCTAGAATTTGATGGTCTATTTGACTGTTTCTTCAATTTTAGACCGTATATTATAGCTTTAAAATTTATTAGACCGTATAGTTTGATAGTTTGCTATATTTTTATTAAAGCGTACAAAAATATTATAAGCAAAATATAAATATATATCATTTTTTATTTTTTATTATAAAAAGATAAATTAATTTAAAATAGAATATAACTTTTTTGAATATTTTCTAATATGAATTCATAAACTTTTGACATTTTTATAATAGTTATCATTTTTTAATATTAATATATGTGATTTATAATATTATTATAAAAAATATATTTATTTAGAATCTTTTCAAAATAGAATATAATTATTTTTAACTTTTAGAATATATTTAACAAGATTTTTTTTAATATGAACTTAGAAACTTTTGTTAATTGATAATTATAATATTAGATTTTTATATTTATTACTAATAATTATCACTGTTTTCTAATTTTTCAAGATATTGTATTTATAAAATATTTTATATAAAAAATCATAAATTAAACATTTTTTCCACTGACATTTAAATGACCAAACCGTCATAAGATTTTCATATGATAGGTAGGGGTGACCATCAAATTCCAGGCCTACTACCTAGGAACTTCAATATTAATTATTCATCACTATTGGAATAACAATAAAATTGACTTCATATTCCAACAATCCCTAGGCAGGCCTTTTAAAGGGAAAGACTTTGCTAGGTTTTTTTGACCCTCAAGATCACATTAGATGCTAGAGGAGAGCATACACACAAATTAGAAAGTCTTAAGATATATTCTAAATAAAATAAAATAAATGTGAGATTTCTAATATCCAAGGTCGTACTAAGCATAAGGAGAGAGCATACGTCTACACACTCATTTCAAACATGGAAAACAAAATTATTTACCCACTACTCTAATTGTAGTGGGTAATTTAGAGAGAAATCAAAACTTGGACAAATGATGTTGCAAAACCACAAGTTAGTAGTTTTCATAATTTTACCTTATGACTAGAAAAATAAGAAGTTGCACCAAAATGTTAGCTCACCAAAAAAAGTTTAGCCAAAATAAAAGCTTTGAAAAATAAAGGAAATTAGAAATTGAAACAAAAACACAATTTTGTAAAACAAAGGTATGGTTTTGTGAAATGGAGGTGTGGCTTTGTGAAATCGATACACAATTCTATGAAATGGAGGTGTGGCTTTGTGAAATAGAGTGCAGTTTTGTGAAACAAAGAGAAACCTACAAAAGGCCAATTAAAAGGAAACATGGAGAAATATGCAATCATAAATTGTTAGTAAATAGTAGGAAAGTTTTTGAAAACCTTCAAACACTAGATTAGAAAACATGAAAGCTTAGGAAGAAATGTTAATATGCCCAAAATCCTAAAATCCCTAAGACATCATAAATAGATTAGATGACCCACAAGATAGAATATTAGGGGACCCAAAAGAACAATCACATCAACATCAAAAGTTAATGAAAGCCTTAAGATGCTATACAAAATAAAAGCATAGGTGTCTTTACGTGAAACATAGGCATATTTTTGTGAAATGTAGGTGCTTTTTTGTGAAGAGTAGGCACTTTTCTATGAAGCTTAGGCACCTTTTTGTGAAGTAAAAGCACTAAAACATAGTATGAAGCACCGAATCAGAACCTACAACTCACACTCAAAAAAAATCGCAAAAGAGGTCAAAATAGGGACATGGGTCCCACCAGGAATGACAAAATGAAGAGCGAAAAAAATGATTAAATCACAATAACATAATATAATACAAAGAAATACCAAATGTATACCTCAAATCACCTAAATTCTCCTTGATTGATATAAAATAGAGTGCACCCTAGCTCTACTTGATTTGTTCTAGATTATGATAAGATGTGGATTGCTCTATATGAAAAACCAACATAACCTTAGTATGGAAGAGATATTATAATAGAAAAATAGTAGCATAGATTCCCTAGCATAAGACTTGATCCCTCAAATGAAGGGTGAAGATCTCTATTTATAGAATTCTCAAGAACAAAATCAAGGGCTAAGATAGATTGATGGTGGATGGCTAGGATTAAATGAGCATTAGGTTTTTGGATTAAAGTTGCAGTCATGTGACAAGTGTCACATGAGAACTAATGGTTGGGTTTAGGATTTGATTAGGGAAACATCTTTATGTGAATGGTTGATATTTTGAGATGTAGTATGGAATAGATGGATGAGATGCAAAGTTAGTTTGACTTTTGGAATTTTTCTAGGTTTAATGAATCTAGACAAGGTCTTAGCTAGACATGTGACTCTCAATAATAAATTTATTAAATTAATTATTGGATAAAGGTGATGGGGAAGGATAAATTAATTAAATAAATAAGATTTATTTAATTAATTTGGCTAGATGGGGAAAAGAATTAATTAATTAATTAAATATAATTTATTTCATTAACTAGGTGATGAGGAAAAATGGGTTAATTAATAAAATAAATATAATTTATTTAATTAACTAGACAAATAGGATGAATGTGTGATGAAATGTGATGTTAGCTAATTTAGGTGTCTACAATACTATCTCTTTTTCCTGTTCTAAAGACATGAAGTGTTGCTTTCAAAAATGTTGTCAAAATAATATTTTGAACTCTTGTAGATTGATCAATGGCTCTAGCAATATGGTTCATATCTTGGTTGTAGCTTGCCTTTTCTCAATTTTTTTTTGCTACAAGTTTCCTCTTCAACAAGATTTAGATGGGTGTGCGTCATTACAAGGAAAGAACTACATATTTGATTCTTCTATTATTATTTTTCTTGAGACTAATTCTCTTACTAGATTGGGAAAGATTTATTGTAGTGGCATTAGCACTAACACTATCTGATTTAATAGGCATATCTAATTCTACCATTGATTTTGCTAACTTTAATATATGATTGGTAGGTATTGGAGCCTTTGACCTTGATTACCTTAATGCATCATGGGCTTTGCATAAATTCCCTATTACCTCTTAAGATTGTTAATCTCATTTAATTGTTTTTGCAATAAATGTTTCATATCATTAATTTCTTGAGATACATGTGATGTGGGTACATATTTGGGGGATAAACATACATGAAAGAAGAATCCTTTTTTGCAATTAGAAAAGGATGATTAGGCTTTGGAGTCTTTTCTTATAATAGGAATAATACTTCAAGGAACATATGCATAAGTGGTTTGGGAGGAAGTCTTCCAACACCTATCAAATTATTTTCTACTCTAGTTATCAATTAGGTCACAAGAAATTTTTTACCCCTAAGAGATTCAATTATCATAGATATTTGAATTAAAATCTTTGAGATGAAAAACAAAAGTCATGTCTACTAGTGGGTGAGTGAGAATAAGTATCCTTTCTTAAATTTTGTGAAATAGGTGATGTTGAAATCTATAATTGTCTCTTGCTAGGCTCTCTTGATTGTGATTAGATGTTGTAGTAATGAAGGTTTGTCTCCATTTTCTTGTAATTTTTTGAAGAATGCATCTTCAAGTTGATACCAAGTATATATAGAGTTTGGAAAATAAGACATACTGATCTAATGATTTCCCTTTGAAAGAAGTAACAAGTAGTCTCAATGCAATAGTTTTTTGGATGATGTAGAGTAGGTCGAAGATATTTGGAATGTCTTGTAGGTGTTCTATGGGAGTTTTGAAATCTTCTCCCATAAAATTTGGTAGAGATTTGAGAGCATTTGCAAGAATAAGGTCCCACATGGCTAGAGGAGTTGGTCGAATTAAAGAACTTCCATTAAACTCTAATTTAAAAAAATTATTTAAGTTCCTAGATTTCCATTGGTGATGATGTAAGTGACAAAGGACCTGGATTGGGAACTATTTTCCTTGGAAAAGTATCTAGTAACATTCCTTTTTATAAAATAAGAGTCCCCACAAAATAAAAAATTGATAGATCTATCTTAGTTGTGTTATCTTTTCTTTGAAGTCCTATCAAGTGTGCCAAAATTGTTGATCTTCAAGTTTGTACTTTCATATGTGTCTCTATATCAACATGGAATATATTGGAAATGTGGGACACAACTTGCAAGAATACCTCTATGATTTTAGAAGCCAACTCTTTGTAGGATCTTCAATGTATTCTTGGTCTAATTTTAATAGGTGAAAGTGAAGAATTCTCTTGAAGTAAAATACTACACTAATAGGTGAATTGTTCAATAGAGGATTTTACCTTTTTTCATTTGAATTTTTGCACAAAGCTCATAATTTTTTAAACTAAATTTTTTTAATGAAGAGAAAAGTGCACGCATATGCGTGATTTCAATTTCATTTATAAATTATAGAATTTCACATAAACAAGCTAAGGTGCTCAATGAAAAAATAATTGAAAACCAATAAGAATTGGAAAAAATCCACAAGTAGGCATAGTAAGAAGAGATGATTTATATATTTAACAAATTTATTTGCATAGAGTGTAAGAGGCCAACTTACACAGTCACATAATTGAGCCTAATGAACTCAATATGAAGAAAAATATCTTGCCTTAAATGTTGGATATCATAAACATGTGTTTCTCTCCTCCATATAACTCTTGGGCAAGTGCACCAAGATGGTTCCCAAAAAGGGGCTTAAGTGGCCACTTTTTTTCTAAAATTAGGAAATACTGACCTTGGACATGAAATTGAGGATAGTTACACTCAAAATTTTGAGATGGAACAAAAACAAGGATCGAAGTGCTTCGAGTCTAATTTCTAAACTACTAATTTGTTTTGAAAATGGTTGAGATTAAGGGGTTCAAAAGAGGGATGTACACAAATTGGTGCTATTTTGTCAGAAAAACATAACATAGCAGCTCTTGTACGACCTGAGCACGGTGAACTTTTTGTAGTATTTTTAAAATTGCTACAGTGAAAAGTTAGCTAACAGTATCTAGTTGATGCATGATTTTTCTGATAATTTTTTAATGAATATTTGATTTTTTACTAATTTTCTAAGTGGGCACTTCCTGAAAAGCATAATTTTGGTCGTGCTCCCCCTAAAAATTTTTGAAGGTAATTGATTTTTAAAAAAAAAATTAAATTAAATTGTAGAATAGAGTCTAGTTTCTAAAAATGTAATTTATTTGAAATTTCGATGAACGGTTAATTTATAACGAAAAAAAAACCAAACACTAATTTTTGGGGAAAAAGAGACATACAAACAAAAGAAATTATGGATGAAAGGCTTAACATTGTTAAAAAGTGAACAAAATTACACCGTTGGATAGCTAAGAGAGAACCTAACATTACCCATGTGTTTTCTTTTGTCGATATTGAACCAGATGCAATCTTGATGGTGAGCACGAACCCGATTATGTGAAAAAATTGTAGAATTTGCAAAAACACGTCTCTAGTCATTGGGAATGCCCTCCAAGCCTTTGGGTTGGTATTCCAAGGCAAATACCAATGCTAAGGCTCGAGGATTCCCAAAGAAAAATATAATGCGCTCGCGTTATAACGCGAGGGCGTTATTTCCTAGTTTTGACATTTTGCGTATCTAGGATACTATAGACATACAAAATTTACATTCTGCATTCGATCGGATTCAGTCAAATTAGATGTTGCATTAGGGCCATTCATCAATTAATCAAGTGCATTTTCATCCATTCAAATAAACATTATCATTCAACCTTCATCTTGCATCATCCATTTAATTAAATAAATCAGGACTCCATTTTCATATTCCATCATTTTCTGATTTAAATAAATCAATTATCAAAGTCCAAAATGTCAACTCACCTAATCAGCATTAATCAGCATAATCATCATCTAATCCTAATC